>JAPMOR010022952.1:97577-122391 GCA_026543865.1 Argiope aurantia | reverse complement strand
AGTGTGTGTGTGTGTGTGTGTGTGTGTGTGTGTGTGTGTGTGTGTGTGTGTGTGTGTGTGATCATTTAATATTCAGGTTTTACTTAATCGAATTTTGTCAGATATAAAAATCTATAGATGAAAGTTTATGCGCAAGTAGCATAGCATGTTGCATAGTATTATAAAATATTGTGAGATTCCATGTTAAAATCATTATACAATATTGCTAATAATGTTTAATATTATCAATACAGGAGAAGTACGTATCCAATATACGTACAATATAGTATAAGAGAAGGGAAGTGCACTTCATTTGTTAATAATTTCATGTATCCCTATGAATTTTTCTATGAAAATGAATTAGTTACATTTTATTTTTTATAAAAATCACATTCAAATGAGAATTTAAATTTTATAAAGGTAAATAAATTTGTTGCAGAAAAGGCAGATTTTATTAGTTCCAAAAGGAATAAATGATTGTATCAATTTTTTTTTTCTATTATGACAGTTTCGATTATAAAATGTGGGGTAATATAAACCTATGCACTTTACTGATCACTTCTGAATGTACATTACTGCTGAAACAGTGCTATTGGCGTAAGAAATTGTCTGTTGTATCGATTTCCTAATCTAAATAATCAATCACTCTTTGACTCAATGTAATCTCGAATTTCCATTTAATCATTAAAATAACATTTATTACAAACCTGCATTTAGCCATTAATGCTTACTGCAAAATTACAAAATAAGGAACATTGCTAATCATTTTAAGAATTTATTTAAATTCCAGCCTTTTCCAAATATCCAACTTTGTATAAGTATTGATATTAGCTTGATTACAGCTGATATTAGAAAGTTGGATTGAATCACAGAATTATTTTTATTTCGATACTATCTATAAGTATATATTTCAAAGTTCAAGCCGAATGTAAAACTTTCATTGTGTGAAATGCTTTCTTGATAACGTAAATTTATGTCTCAAAATAATTATCTAGGATAGATATACATGTAGTTAAATAAATTTCATGAATATAATAGAAACAATATAAGTAAATTTGTAAGTAAATCTATCGCAATTTTGCAATAATGGAGTGATTCAAATTTTAAAATGTAGTGTTGCACGGGAAAATTACAAAATTAACGGTTTGATATTAGACAATCTCAAAAGGTTTGCTTTAGAAGTTCAGATTAATTCGAACACAGAACGACAATTAGTAACACATTCATCCAACCCTTTACAGTTTCTCTTTTTCAGTTGATATTCCAGTGTAATTTAATTCCCATAGAAACTTTTGAAATTCTCTGATTATCTCACATGTAAAATTTTTCACTTCGAGTCTCTCAATTCGTTCAGATCAATCGCTTCCTGTATTTTAAAAAAAGAAGAGTTACGTACTTAGTTTTTCTGTGATATAAACTAACTAGACTGAATTAGCTAATCGATAGAAATTCTTCTTTCACTAAAGCATCGTAGGGCAAGTGCCAGATGTGTCCTTTAATCAAATGAAATATTATATGGAAGTATTAACATTTCAGTGTAAAATGTCCAAGAATATATTGTTTTATAATTTTTGATGTAGAAATGTACAAATTTATGTTTATGTTTTACTATTTGATTAAAACATAACGATGCTTTATTTATCAGAGACTTTAGTGATACAAAATTATTTGAATAAGAGCTTGGTATTTCAAATTAAAGCATCGGAAATATATGATTCAAAACAGTTTGCCAATGAAGAAATACAATTAATTCTCCATTAGAAGATTGTGATCCACAAATTTTTGGACATATTCTAATTTTCGTCCGTGAAATCAGTTAATAATACTTCCGGCTTGTTTTTAATTATCTTCATGTATCTTCTAAGAATAAATGAAATTGAAATTACTGTAATTTCAATTTCAATTATCCATCTAACATAAAAAAAATTATATCGATATTTCTGATAACATCGAACAGGTAAACTATTTTATTCTATTTCGATGATAAAATTTGCTTTTCCTAGCTTTTTGATTCCTCCCTAAAAAGTAAAATATATTGCGGCAAGAAATATTTAGAAAACACCTCTAGGATTTTATTAGAAATAACTTATTTCCTAAAACAACAAAACATAACTTAAAATTTATGATTATAAAAAACAGCGATATTAGACATAGTATAAACATTTACACAAATAAAAACACAGACAGTAGTAATGGTTGCAAAATTATTCAAAAATATTTAAACCTTTTAAACATATTTAGAACATTAAAAATGATCATAACTAAAACTTTAAGAATATAAAACATATAAAATTTGGAAATTATATTATAAGCAAAAGCAAATAATCCCATATGCAACCCGATAAAACTGGTTTCATATAAAAGTAAATCTAGAAAGGCAGCATAAAAGAAAAAAAATCTTTTTAGAGGGCTGAATATCTAAAAAGAGCAAAAGAGCGCCCACTACGAACCGTACAAGTCAGTACATAAAAAATTCTCTTAAAAGATATAAAAACCATTAAAAAATCAAATCCACACTGGTCCAGGCCGGAAATGCAAGAGTAAAATAAAAATAAGAAAACTTTAGGTTCTGCTCAGCTGGCTATGAAAACCCTCATAAAATCCATAATTGTTCTAGAAGCGCTTTAGATACAGGCAGTTTTTCTGTAAGTTTTTAAATCAGACAACACGATGTTGAGCTTCAGCTTGTTTCAAATGAAATTTCTTTAGTAAGAAGGCCTTTAAACGTATAATGGTCAATATCACCCATTTGAACGTATGGACATAAAGGTAAGTCTAATTTTTGTAATCTGTATAGATCCTATGAAATAACTGAAATGAAAAAATGAAATTGTTATGAAAAAAAATTATTACTGATTAAAAACTTAGTGTCCACACAAGGTGCGTACATCCTGACCTTTCTCTGTAATTTCGAGTCATATTTTTTTCAATTGCATTGCCAAATTTTAGCAATTTTTTGCAATTTTAAATTTCACATAAGAATAAAAAGTCGGAATATTCATTTTTAAACTTTCCAATGTGACCGATTTCGCATGGTGATGGGGGGGGGGGTCATCTCCTGGGTTGCTATCATGCCATTTGATCTAGTCGAACCCAATCCGATCAACTGCTAGAAACAAAAATCCTTTTCAATTTCGATTACTAAAGCAGATCCAAGCCTGGCACTCCTCAGAGCCCCAATGGAATACCAGCTATCAGTTTGAATTTTAATCGGTTCCTGATTCTCCAAAACTCAGGGAAAGAAAAAATAATATTATTTTTCTTAATTTACATTTATATTATCGATTATTTCAGCTTTCTCAAATATTCAAGGATTCGTGAAAGTCAAATATAGTCATAAATCCAGGTATCCTTGAGAAAGATTCCAGAATTCCAGCTCAACTAGGGAAAAAGTATTATTTGTATTTAATTTTAAGTTATGGATATTGAATATTTCATCTTTCTCAAGTATTTCATGATTAATGAGAGTTCAACATTGTGATCAGACCTGGAATCATCCATATACACCTCCGTTCCGTAATCAGGCAATTTGAATAAACATTAAATAATTTAAATAGAATATAAAAACATTTCAGTCCTTACATATGTGCTTTAAGGGTACTATTTTTATTTAATATTTATATAACGTTTTAATAAATAATAGTCAATAGTCTCAACATATTACTATTTATATAGAGACATGATAATGATGCAAGCTTGAAGCTCAGTTGCCTGAGAATCGAACGGATTACGATGTAATTTATTAATTTCAGTGCCAGAGATAAGATGCCTTAAAATATGAAAAATTCGCTCATTTGTTTTACAATAACTATATGCTTTCACAGTCTATATCATTATATTTCTAATTCTATTCGAAGTATTGCCTCTGAATTAAAGAATTAGAAGAGAATGTGTTTGAAATTACAAGAAAGAACGCTTCCGTGTATTAAAAGTAGACTTCTATACAAGACACAGACCTTTTGCTGAGGCTCAACTTTACTTTCCTTTATTATGAACAATAAAAGAAAGCAGTATTCTTCCAGATTTTTCCATCTTTAAAGGGATCAGAAACAAATATTTAAAAAAAAACTCTTTATTCAACAGAATTTTCGTAGAAGTTAAGAAACTTAAAAAAAGAAGGAGCTCTTTTCATCAGAAAAAGAATAATAGTCGCAGATGGAATTCGAAATACAATGGAGGAGAAAGTCGCAGCCCATCATTAGAATGGCGGGAAATTCTTCTTTTCACAATAGCTTTTCATTAGCACGCTAATGAAGCAATAAACCGACACTATGTCGTCCCTACCCAAATTAATACCATTCTTTTGTTCGAAACAAGTCGATGAGCGCTTCTACCATGAACACAATAATCTTCTTTTCCAGTTTCTTATCGAGTTCAAATTGAAAACAAGAAGATTAAACATTTGCGATTCAAATAGCAGCAGGTACTCCGAAAGATTTTTCTGAGATTAGATAATATTTTCCCGAGGCTGTTGAATGTCTGCGATCGATGGAAAAGGAATTTCTTATTCGGGAGGGATTATTACAAAGTTTAATACTTTCTTCGCACAACTCCATTGTTCTCTTGAATCTTTAGTTCGGTCTCCAGTGAGAAGATTCACGATTTAATTATGAATGTGGATTCTTTTGGGTATATAAATGCACATTTCATTTATTGTAACTTAATGCGGTATTAATAAGGACATATTTATAAAGCTAAAATTAAATAAGTGAAGAAAAAAATCTGTTCAGAAAGTGCATTTTAATTTTTTTTTTAAACTGAAATAATATTTTTAATGTTTGGAAGTTTTCTCAGCTGTAGCGATAACTAAAAATTTATATTTGCTTTATCCGAACATTTTAAAAATATTTTTCTAAAATTGCTACTAAATTTCACCCTAAAATTGACATTTGGTTGAGCTCTTAAAATGAAGCAATTATAGGGTAATGAAGATTACTTAAATTATTTTTTAAAATGAATGTTATCTTCATGGATTACATAATGGATTAAAATTAATAAATTTGAAGTAAATTAAGAACAATTTAATATATAGTGAATTTTTCTGTTTTGAAATTATTTGCCAGGTTCATAAACTGTCGACAGAAAAAAAAATCAAGATTTTATCACTCAGCGTATTTTCCAACTGACATGGAAAGAGTAGAAATAACTTTCCTGCTTCTTGTTCAAAATCTTTCTTTTCAAATAATTAAATAATATAAATTCAAATTCAGTGACAGTCCAGTTATTGTTTACACTGTAAATTAATTTTCTTATGTGTGTTTATTTGCATATATTAAAACATAATATAGTATATTTCGTACGAAATCGAATACTTGCAACTAAGACCAATTAATAAATGCGTGAGTAATTTTTGCAGTTGCATAAAAAATCTTTGCAAATGGATCTGTGGATCGGTGATAGTAGTTAATTTTTCTTTACTAAAATATTTTATCCATGATTTTATGATTAAGGTAAAGAAATTAAGTCAATTAGACACAAAATAATTAATTTATTTTTGTATAAATAAAATGCATGGATTTCTTGTATTATATTTTATCAGTGGAATTAGAATTACTCTATTAATTGTTTAATTTTGGATTTGATAAGTTGTAAAATGTATAAAAAAGAGCCAGTTTTGATAAAATAAATGAATCTGAAAGAACTGTAAACTACTGCGAAACCAATCTGGAGAGCATATTGTTGTGGATAGTTAAAACTTTTGCATTATTTAAAAAGTTTATTTACTGAAATATAACGCTATAGCCATTTTTGGAAAAATGCAAATTTTGATTTAATCCAGCCATAAATCAAAGTCGAAATTAGATATGATATTTTATAGATACACAAACTTAAGCTTTATTTAGCCTTTTAAAAGTAAGGAACAAAGAAACCAAACCTTTTCATGATTTGGATTAAACAAAATATCAAGAAATGTCGTACAGTACTATGATGAATTTTACAAAAAAAAAATCGAATTGCATTGGGCATCTTGGAATCAATAATATCGAAGTCAGCTACAGCGTATTATTTGTAGTCATTTTTTTTATAATTTCGCACTTTCAAAGGTTTAGAAGTAGGAAAATTTACTAAGCATTTCAATATCCGATGAAACAATAGTTTTTTGAAATGAAGAACTCAAAACTTTTCATTGTAATGATTGACTATTTTCTCCCTTTGTGAAACGAAATACTTCACTATGTTTTATTACACATTTTACTGTAGATATTTCAAGAGAAAAGCTAAATTAAATTCATATAGGCAATTCTTACTATTTTATGTGCTGTTAATAATATTTAAGAGATATTTTTAGGTATAAAAATATTTCAGACGCTATGTAGGATAAGAAGAGATTAATCAGTCACATCTTTTTTTATTTCTTCTTCTCAGAAATTCTTTTAGAATAGACATAGAAAATTTGACATAGAAATTTTTTTTTTCTATTTTCTATAATTCCTATAAAAATTTTAGATCCAAAGATGAACACTAAAATATTGGTGATATAAATCTGAAAGTAAAGAGCCATGCACATAACGATTAATTAAACAATAAGTTGCTCAAAATTTAATATGATTAAATAGATTTTATTTAAGAAACTTAGGGAGCTGAGCAGAATTTTAGAATTAATAATAATTGAAGCTTTAATTTGAAAAATTCATAAACACAATTCACTATTATCTTTCAAATCAATTATAAACAACAGTGTATTGTTATTTTTCTATTTTTAGAGTATTTAATCTTTCTTAAACTGTAGATTTCTGTGTTCTAATATATTTTCACTGTTTGAAGATATATTAATTTATTTTACATTCTCTCTTATACAGTTTTCCTTAAATCAAATCAATCATAAGCAACAAGTAAAGAAAGGATCGTATTTGATTTCAGTTTCTAACTAACTAATTGACTAAAATAAATTATAAATGGATATATCCGGAAAGTAAGCAGTATTATTGAAGTATATAATTAAAGAATGGGGCCTATCAAATGAAAATACAACAGCATTTTGTAAGAAAAATAATATGTTATTATTATAATGTATTGCAATGTTTCATAAATATATATAATAATATGTTAATTAAAACAAATGTAACAAATCTCGGCAAATAGTACGCAGTTTAAAGAAAATAAAAATTTCATAGAATATATATACATGAAATAAGAAATAAAGAATCGTTTTCCAAACCAAAAATCAGTTCCTGGTTTTAGAGAGACAAGTAAGATGATAAGAATTTGATTGTATTATTATGAAACATTAAAAAGTCATGTAATCTACTTCTCATTGTAATAGCATCGATGTCATATAATGTTAACCATATTAACCAGGAGAATTTGAGATTAATTTTTACACTTTTATTTACCTTCAATGAGAAGATATTTTGTTGTTGGTGCCTGATTGTGCTTTGCCATGCGTCTCTAAAGAATATTCCACAGATGTTTGGTATTAAGATCAAGTCAATATGTTGGTCACTCTATGTATTAATAACTCATTTTCAAAGAGATTGTCGGCATGCGCTTAATATAAGAGGGGGATACATTTACTGAATACGGAATAGTGTTTATAGTGCTAAGATTGTATGTAAATATGTTAATTTAATCATGGTTCTTCTTTCTATGACTCATTAATGAAACTGTGCATGCCTATTTAATTTGTACCTTCTCAGACCATACGCTACTAACTCAGAAAGGATTAACTTACAAAATCATAGTGAGGAGATACTTTTTCTGATTTACGCTAAATGTAATGTACCCTGAATCGGATAATTGGCCTAGTTACTTTTATTCGTGATTAATATACTTCCTCAAACCTGAATAATCCAGGTGGAAGGGTCACGACACAAATTGTTTTTCTTTATGCTGATAATTTCAAAGTGAAATAAACGTAGCTGACTTTCAGTTAAACAAACAACAACGTTTCAATTTCTTAGTCACCAACAGATAATCCATGAGTAGGAAAAGTTTTTAGTCTAGGCTCATCTTTTTGATTAATGCTAATTTAACAGCAGTTATTCTATACTTTTTTGCCAATTATTGGTAAATTATGATCTCCTCATGTACAATTCTTTTAGCTCATTGGTTAGAGATATAATCTGTAGTAACTTTTCTAGATTTATAAAATCTTTTTCACGACTTTCCAATAAAAATTTGGGAATTCCGTATCCATTATTTAATCTACATACCAAGTACATTTATTCTATTATTTATATCATCGAAATAGAATTAACACAGTTCGTGTGTATAACGCAAACACGATATTTTTTTTAGATTTCATGTTACACCATTTGTCCTCTTGTTTGACTTGCGTATCTGTCACGTGCATCGAAATATTTGCATCTTCTTTAACCATCTTATAACATGTTTTTCTTCTATTTGGTTACTTTCGCAGTTTTTTTGGTGATATACTATTTAATTTTGTGCGCGGAAATGAGCGTTTTGTCATTTTCCCTTAATTTGTAGACATTAGTGTATTTTGATATCAAGATTTTTTTTTCTGTTTTTTGCGTAGTAAATAGATGACCCACAAATTCTTGTAATGTTGAGTTTACAGAAAAATTTAAGAACAGTTTATACTGGAAGGTCGTAATTCAACAATATCGATTTATTTTCAAAAAGAAATCAGGAATTTAACAAAATTCCAATCTTTATAGTATTACTCTTGTTGTTATTATTATTCGTCATTATTTTTATTTCATTTGTATATAAATATATTTTAATTTTTCAGATCTATCGATTTTATGTGTTGCAAAATTGGAATTTTATTGTAATATGCTTCAAAATATCGTAGTTATTCCTTCTTTTAAGAAGAAATGGTTGATATATTAGGTATCTTTTAGAAAGATATAAACGTATTATACAGTTCTTATATATGTTTTATGAGATGATTGGATTCCAGGTAAACCTCAAAATATGTGTTTATAGGCTTCTTAAAACTGTAGAAGGCGTTTTGTAAAATTGAAAGTCATTCATTTTAAATATAGGATATCGGTAACGAGAGTTTAAAAGAAAATCTTCTTCATATACATTTTTTACTTTTATGGTGAACTGGAGTTTTGCATACGATTACTTAACTAAGTTAAGTTACTAAGCGCAGTTAAGTTTATTGCATTTGACATAATTTTAATTCACATACGCATTGTTATAACATAAAAAGAAGAGGATTTTGCCAATGATTAAATTTCATAATAGCATCAGTTTCCTTTTTAAGCTTTCAATAATTTAAGAAATAATAATAAATAAAATAGTGAAAAGTGCTTACTTCTAATATTAGATAAAGTGTGATTTTAAATTAGGGAAAATGAAGCAACGATTTAAAGGCAATCAATCGTAAAGTATTAGCATTTCGATTCTCAAACAAGATTTTTTATGGAATTGGAATAGCCATCCATCACATCGGATATGGGGATGTGCAAAGAAATGTTTTTCTCGTGCCACTCAGAATATAAAAAGGTACTGATTTCCTTTGTGTTGAAATGATTCATGGCCACATTATCTATCTTAAACGTTACATTCAACCCATAAAATTTGTTCTAAGAAAAGAAGCCGTTATGTTTAGTGTAATTCAGGTTAAAGGATGTAAAATACTTTTGCGGATTCTTGCATCAGATTTCGTAGTTCAGTTAAATGAATCAGAAACAAAAGATGTCTTTTTACCTAAGTTATGTTAAAGGAACAAATGAATTCTAGAATATTCCATTTTTCTAAAAGGAATATTTATGTATCTATCTAGAATTGAAAAATTGTATAATAAAAGTGAATGGATATAATTCGGTAAATGCAGCACACTATGAAAAAAATGTTCCAAAATGTTAATTTTGCGCAAACATTTCTGAAAAAAAACAAAAACAATCCTTCTGAATCTATTAGAAGTGAAGGAAAAGTGTAGCATATTTCAATCTCTGTCACTTTTCAATCTCTTCACTGTTTATTTTTCTCAATGTGAGTTATTTATTTCCCAAAGTGCCTTATTTTACTACCCTCATTACATAATGCTGATAATATTATTGAAAGTGCAAGAGACTTCAGGGTATCTGAAATATTTTTCTTTGGAAATCTGTTCAAAAGGTGAATTGATATATAAAACGAAACGGTCGTAGAATATTCTAAAATAGAAATTTCAACAAATGACTTAAAAGTTCCTTTTCCACTTTGAAGATTCTTATTATTAATATTTGAATGTTTCCTATATACAACATCAACTACTTCAAAATTACGAAAAAGAAAAAAAGAAATTCAAACTGTTTCACCTTGACATAATGCGACATTATACAAATCATAAAAAGAGGTTTGCTGAAGATTGTCTTGTATGATTTAGAAACAAAATTGAAAAGACCAAAGGAATAAATATTTCCTACAAATATTGTCATCTGGGACATCAAAATAATATTAAAAGAATTTTTTTTCGAAAAATGAGTAAACATGCATATAAGAAACAAACTTTCATATAAGGGAACTGAAGACAGAGAAGTAAATTTAAACCACGTGAAAATACGAAGACAACTTTATGTATCACCGAATCAATTAATTTTGCTTTAAACACACATCGACGTTTTTTTAAGTTTTTTTTTACTACCTTGTAAGAAAAATTGCCTTCTCAATTCACGTTGATAGATTACTATAATAAAACACGAAAATAATTTCTAGAACGTTTTAGTGATATAATTCATGACATGTAGTCAGTTGTTTGTAAAATGTCGTTGTGAAACATTGCAGCTTAATCAAATGAAAAAAATTCGAAATCTTTACAACAGCTGTTAGAAAGGCAAGCTTTATCATACGGAAGTGCTAATTTCGGTGGAAAAAACACACATTCAAAATACAAAGATTTATGCTTAAATGCCTATTAGTCAGCTTCTTTTATTTTGCTGGAGATTTATCGTTAAAAGAATTAAGCGTTTTGCAAAATAATCCTGTTATTTTTGCTCTATTTAGGAAAATATAAAAATGCTTTTGATTAAATTCAGACATTTTGAATCAGGATTTTGTTCAAGAAATTAAATCAATACAATATTTCTTGATGGTTCTGCCTGTGAATATACCAGATGCATTTAAAGAACTTAGACTTTATTACTAGTACACGATGAAATAAAAAATAGTATAAAATTATAGTATAAATAATTAATTTTCAGCATAAAAAAAAGGTAGATGTGAAAATATTTAGACAAAACATTTCAAATGATTAAGTCAACATACTGAGACACTGCAATAAATTGGATTGTTATATGATTGATAGAAAGAGGAAGTAAAAAGAATGACGAGATTTCAGTGTGGGTGTCAATATAAGCAATGGATGAACATGCACACGTAACAAATTACCATTGTCAAATACATTTTGAAAAATGACCTTCAAATCAATTGAGATAATGACAAGTTCTCTCAGATTGCAGAATTTATCGGTTTTTCATTTGAAGTCAACACACACAGCTCAAAAACTTGTCCTGACATATTTTCAACTGAAAAATAAATAAACACACAGAAATATGTGGAAATTAATAATTAATGTTTAGACTTGTTGTTTTCAGAGCTCAATCGAATTGTGCTTTGGCTTAGAATGTTTGTATAACACCAATTTTATTATTTTAAGGTTTTAGATCAGGCATCCTAAATAGGCAATTATATTTGCTGCTGAATTTCACACTGGATAAGGGGAAAAGGACCGGATACTTTTATATAAAAATGATAACGGGATTAAAAAATCTATTAAAGGAGACATCGAATTTAATTTGATCGAGAATAAATATTTCGAAAGGCATATTTTTTTAAATTTCCTTTTGTTTGAATGAAGTTTTTGTAATTCCATTTAGATACATAGAAAGGAATGTCTGAGTATTACACCAAAAGAAATAATTATTAACAACTCCATATGAATATTTTTCTCAGTTTTTTTTAAATAAAGCTATCGGAAAAAAAGTGTAGTCGAAAAACTCCAATAATCCCTTTTTTTTAAATCCGAATTCATGAAACAAATGTATATTTTATTTTAAACATATTATTTCCCTAATATAAATGATACTATAATAATCAATTTTGTAAAAAAAGTAATGTAATTTAAATTTCAAAAAATCTTACTATGTATCGACTGGTTTTTTAAACCTTTAAAACAATACGTTTACGAGAATATAGCAACATTGCTTAAGATACTGCAAGATACATTAATGTAGACTAATTATTTTTTTTAATAACTAGTGATATAGTTTTCGTTTAATTTTCAACATTTTGACGGACGATAATTTTAAGAACCATAAGGAAATCATAAAATAACATTTTTCGATCCGCGAATTCGGGTTGAGGGATAACAAATAATAGATATTTATCGATGACAGTATTTCTTTTTTCTACTTATTTTTCAGCAAATGACGGTATCGATCTGAACTTTTAAGCCAATATTCCTTTCATTATGCTACATATTTAAGCTAAACCCAAAACTCACCAGCTCAAATTATAAAAAATATATAAGCATTCTACGCAAATCTACGCATTTCTAAAATTTACTACTCACCTGTCTATATAAATGTTTAAAGGCTAAATTTAAAGATGTTGTTTATAGCTATTTTTCCATCTAAATGTTCCATATAAGATTCAATTAATTAATTTAAACTAAAAAAGGACATTTCAACTTTATTTTCCAGTTTTCTCATTTCATTTGTTTGGATGTCCGTAAGATAATATTGTAACCACTTTCAGATGACTAATATAACAATTAAAAGCATTAAAATTACAATAATGCACTTCTTGATTTATAAGTATTTATGATTAAATTGTTTTGCCCAAATTTAATCGGCAACTAAGAGTGGGGAAATCTTCGTGATCATTAGGACTAAATCAACACAAGGTTGTCCAAGGCTGATTGTGCACAAGGTATTCCTTCATATAGTTGTATATCCATTAAAGTCTTTAAACATCTGAATGACTAAATGAGACTCAAGAGATCAGAATTTCAGAAGACATTCAGACAAACATTTCAGTTCTGTATTAGAATAATATGATAGATTATGAATCCAAATTTGTGTTTATGTTTTTTTTCCTTGAATTTCTGTATTTGAAATATGTTCTGTCTTTATTCATGCATTTACAATAAGTTTTCAAAAAAAATAAACTAAACAAAATTAGTATTCTCATTATGAATGAGGAAAAGAAATTGTTAATTATTCCTTAATTTCAGCAATTTTTCAATGAATAATATTCATCGAATTTTTAGAAGATACTTATTAGACACTTCAAAACTGCTTATTGAGGAATGTTTATCTCATTAAATTAAAATTAATTTCATAAAATATAGCCATTAGTTTATTTATATGATTTGTTCTTACTATGCTTCTTAAGAAGAAAAAATTGCCAACCTTATTTATGAAATATATTCCTCCAATATATCGTATTCGATTCTTATTTCATATTTCATATTCTTATTTCATATTCGACCCTTTATCGTCAGTCTTAAAAGTAATGACTTTTTCAGGTTCTTCGATTCCATTCAAATAAAATTGTTGAAAGCATCAAAGCAAATAATATAGAAACTGAAAGCAAACACTTTTCACTTGTTGGATTTGGATAGCCTACACTGTTCAGAAATAACATAATCGATAAATGTTTGATATCAAGATCTTCATAGAGCATACCATTTTAACACTCAAACACATCTGTGACATATCATTTGAAGATGTTAAGACAACTGAATGGAAAGAGAGTATTTTATGGAATGGCTCATCGCTTTAGTAAATGATTCAGAAAAAAAAGCAAAATATATGAAGATTCTCTCTTTCAAAACAACCTCGAGCAATCGATGATAAAGACCTCAGCTTTCGAAATCAGAATATTTTGGATGCGGGATATTAAAGGTTTTAGAGAAGTGTTTACAGAAATTAAATTATACCTAACTTCAAATCGATAAAAAAGAAAAAGAAAATGCTGAATGGTTTTTTGTTTTTGCATCAGCGAAATAGTGTAAAACCTCCATTTTAGTCCACTTAAAAACAGCCAAAATTTTTTCAATTTTATAATGTTTTTACAGTACAAACTGAACTATTCGTCTTTGGGCAGAATCGGATATTTTAGTTATTTTATAGTCATTCTAAGTTTTTCTAATAATAATATTAGAATAAATTTTATTATAATTAAGATGACTATATCAAAGATAACTGTAACTATAATCTTATCTATCGCAGTTTAAAAATGTCTATAGTTTGCAAATTTCATTTCCGAAATTATAGATAATATCAATGAGAATTTTCGAATTGTGAACTTCCATGTCGAAATTTTAAACCATATTTACATTTTGAAGACCTTTTACTAGCATATTTCACTTAAAATGCTTTTTAGATTTACTTTAGGGAACGCATAGGGTCACCGAAGCTTGATAAGATTAAAAATATTTCATAGAAGAATCCAAAATCCATTAGAAAATCTCTAAATTCACAGTAAATGCCTTTAATATCATTTGGACATTGACAACTGGCATTTTGAAGGGGTTGTTTTTTTTATTCATATTTCTGAAAACAAATTTCCAAGTCTTGAAGCCCGACAACTCGCATTTCAATACTGAATAACTAAAAAAATAATAATTAACTTTTATTTCGAATTTATTATTTCAAACTTATTTTGTTATTAATCTCTATTTCTGCTACTATCTACTAATAATAAAGAAGAATATGTATGTACATGTGCCGACTCTCTACACACCAGACCTTTTAATTTACACCTACCGAATTTAGCATTTATATAGTGGTATGTATACATATATATCCTGGAAGGGAGAATGTGTAATTCGGAATAAAGTTTTTGAATTCTGATAAAATTTTTATTTAATTAAAATTTAAGAAGCCTTTTGAGATTTTTTTCACAGTGCAATACAAAATATTACAAAATTATTGCAATGCAAAAATGAATTTTACACCGTTTAAAAATAAAGTCTATATTTTTAATGATAATAGTTTTTTTTCTTAATTTCCAACAATAAATTGCATTGAACCCTAAAATTCAGATCGTTTCCATTGTTTTACTTGAAATTTGATTGCATGATATTCTTCCCTTGTTAAAAGCTAAAGAAGGAGAACTATGTTTAATATCTGTGTAGTGTACAAGAAGAATAAAAATGTGATGTTGCAAAACTACGAGTTTTAGAAGGAAAATGAAAAAAAAAAAAACATTTACTGTGTTTATAACATTATGATGCCTTGGAATTAGTATAAAACTAGAAAGATTCACGAATAGAGCATACGAATTGCATTAAGATAATGTAAAAAAATAGTAAAAATCACGACATTAACATTTGGCAAATTAGACGGAATAATGGATATAAAATTATATCTATATAGTTTAACTGAAATTAAATACAACCAATATCTTCGGGAAACATATTGATCAGCAATGGTATCTGGTAAATACTTATTTGAATTTCAGTTTTATATATGCGTTGCATTTTTTCAATTTTTAGGGAAATTATCCATACAATTCATTTAAACTTCAGGTTTGAAATCTTTTAAAATGAGAAATATTAAATGTTATATTTATGAGAAAACTATCATTTTGGTTTTTATATACTCTGCTTTCATGCAACTAATATTTTCTGTGGTATGAATTTGTTTTGTAAAGATAATATTCTCTTTGACTGCGATGTGAATTTCACGCCCTGAAATAAGTACAACGCTCACCTTCGGTGATAAAGAAAAAAAAATATCTAAATATATATCTTTCATTATACCAGAGATTATTATACCATTATACTACATTGCTACAAATTTGCCTATAATTTAGACACATGCTTTTATGAAATGATTTCTGAATCTCTCAATTATGAAGTAATAATAGAGATACGTTGGATTGATGAATGATTCCGTTCAATGCAGCAAGAATCTATCTGAAACTATCAACTAATTTTTTCTCAAGATTATATAGAACAAACTAAACCTGAGTTGATGAGGATCGTCCTAAACTGATTGAGGGAAATGAAATATTATAGTGAGTGTGTTGCGACTTTCTACTGAACAGCCCGGTTTTTAAATACAATATTTTTAATCTGCACAAACACAGCTACACTACAAAACAAAATTTACAAAAACAAAACAAAACAAGTAAGTTAAAGTAAACAGTATGGTGAAGGGATTTCAGCCTTTCCAACCGAAAGCATTCAGTTTTTGTCCATATGCTCCAACAATGGTTCGAATATATAAAAATATAACGAAGTATTATGTTTTTAACCAATCTATTTCTTATGTGTCAGCATTCATATATTGGTATTCATTAATTTCGGTCGTTTATAGTAAAAATTATGTACATGTCAACCAACAAATGAGTAAAATAATCTAAAATGGCCTCCCCCGTCTAATATTAGTTTTGTATATAATAAAAGTGAAGTAATGAAGGGAAAAGTAAATGAAAAGTGCTCAGAGTTGCAGTACTACGCAAAATATTTTAACGATAGTTCATTATTCCAAAGAGTCATTAGCAATGGATATTCAGAATCGAAATATCGAGCTATTAACTAAATCAGGCTAATATCCAATTAGTTGGCCCAAGATTTCGAATGTCGCCTTCGATAAGCATTTTTCTGCTCTGCTCGTTATCATTTCTGATTTGTACTTAGTGAACGCCTTCTAGAGATAAGCGTATGTCTCTTTCTTGAAGATTCCCGCTAATATATATTCAAAATAAATAAGATAAAACCAGGAAGAAAGCACTTGCTCTTTCAAGAAAGCGTCATTAAGCCGTGCTTCAGTTTGTGTTCGTTTCAAGCAATTACGATTGCATTGTTTTGAATAAAAGTTTAGTAAATTTGTTTTTCTATTTTAGTAATAATTTACTTTCAGAAGACAATGCGTAATAACGAATCACTAGATTATCCACCTTAATTTAGATTACCTTTTCCCTTTTTGTTTACTTAATGCAACATTACAAGAGCTATTTTGAAATAATTTTGACTACTAATTACGATTATTTATTTAAAATGTGATAAGTGAATCAGTGATTTCTTAAATTGTCTGAGTGAAAACCCTATCCGTTAATTGATGCGTTTAACTTAAAACACTTTTATTTAAAAAAGAACTCTTTGTAATTCATACTATTTAGAATAAATATATATTGAATACATTTTTAAGGCATGATTCAAATATTCAAAATATACAAAAAATGCATGAAATATATTTAAAAGTTTTCTTTTCATGGATGCTGAAAGAATGTATATTTTTACTTATCAATTAAATTTAGGTGAGTATTTTATTTGATTGATTTGTTAATTTTGAGTCTGTATAGTTAGGTATTAGAAGAGAATGTCAAAGTTTAAAAAAAATAAGAGTAAGATGAAGGAATATTTTCAAAAAACTCTGAATAGGAACTAGTTTCATTTGAAAAGAAAAGTGTGAAATAAAAATTTTCTTTCCATTTATGTGAAAGAAATTTAAATGCCCCATAGAGGTATATAAGTATTTTTTAAAAATTTATAATTACCCTGAATTAAAGCGAAGCAACTTCAATTTTTATATTTAAGTAGGTTTAATGAAAATACGTAATATAAAAGGTAACATCAAGAATGCTTAATTTAATGTTTGGGGACATTAACCCTAATGCAACTTATGATACTAATATAATTACTAAATTTAAAGTAAATGAGCTTTAGCAAATTTTATCTGCTTTCATTTTTCATAATTTGAAGGATATCTTATTTGGAAGGACACCTTCTAAAATGACCCATGGGGATTGTCTGTAATTGGTAATTTTACCTGAGTAATGGGTAATTTATACTGAATTTAATAAAAATGTTTAATAAACATATTAAATGCATCTTTATATTCATAAATTTAATGCGCATATACAGATATTGAATTAAGCATTATAAACTATAAAGCAAATTATTATATTTATCCTTATTATTTGCACAAATATTAATTGATTCTTTTAACATTTTGCAGCAAGATTTAGAATCCAATTATCAAGATCCATAAACTATTATTGTTTGTTGTGTAGATGTGTCACTAATTTGAGGTGGTACTGCCGTTTTAGGCAGTGCACAATATTTTTGTGACAAAAAACACCTTACAGCCAATGATGTGAAGAGTTGTCATCTAGATCAGATTCAAAATTTCAATTAATCCCAAAGGTGTAAATGAATTTGACTGGCCTGCTCAAAGTCAGATCGCAATTCCGTAAAACACCTATAAGACTAAATCGAAATTCAAATTCAAACTACACCACAGCATAATGCATTAGCAAGAAAATGGTTTCCGATTTTTTTAAAATAAGGGCTTCTTAACCCTGCGGTAGTATAATAAAAAACCTAGAGGACCTGATAATTTTCAATAAATGCAGTAATATAATTGTCAAAAGCTAAAATATATATTTTTCAAAATTATTTAAATTTTTGCAATATTATTGAAAGCATGTGATCTCAACATAATACTATTTATTTACAAACTACATTTACTATTTCAAGTTTTGGATTTTTCTAAATTTAAGAAGCTTTTTGTTTAATAATTTAAACTTCATACCATAATCGCTTAAGGCATTTTTTTTCCAATTTTTTTGTGTTCCCTTACGGTATGCTAATTTTTAAAATCTGAATAGTTAAAATAATTCTAAATATTTTATTTGTTCCAATTATATGAGATTATTGCTAAAAATTTGAACTTATTTTTTTTCCTTATTGTTTTTAATGATAAATAATTGTTTTGATAAAATATATATATACTGTATATAAAAGGGAACAAATCTTTTATATGATGCTCTATATAATTTAAGAAGCCTTGAAATGATACAGTATTCTTAAAATTTTCAATTGGTAGAAGTGTTATTTCAAAAAAATATCTTCACAAATATATAGTTTGTCTTTTCACTTTGAAACTGAAAGCATTTATTTGAAGTAGTATTAATATTTATTAGCATTTATATTATCAATTTTGGCTTAGTCTGAAAATCACCATATACACCGGGAGCTGAAAATATCCATAAGTACCCGTAAGTGAAATTTGTTTTTCATAACATTGACATATCTACGTATATTTCAAACATAAAAATTAAATCATTTTTTGAACGAGCAGGTTGTATCAGAAATTCGAAATAAAAAATTTGAATAATAAAAATTAAGCATATAGCATTTATTATATATTTGGATACACTGAAACATAATGCATCTTCATTTTTCAAATGAACATAGAGATGCATAATATTTAGCAAAGATAATTTTATTAGAATTTTATCAAATATTAAAATGTTGTTAAGATAGTAATCATATCATGTAAAAGAAATTAAAATGTTATTTACTTACGTACCGTTATTGTATATTTACATTAGATTATACCAAAATATACTTTCTAATAATCATAAAAACTGTGCATTTATCGACAATTTAAGAGCTACTACAATTTTAGCAAAAAAATTGCAATGAAATACTGCAATATTTATTAGTTCTTCATTTATTTCAAGAAAAATGAGATTTCTGATAAGAATTCTGATCTTCTAAGGTAATTATCTTTATCAACCTCATTCCTGAGAAAAACTATCTCATCTTTCTTCATCTCCCTACACATAGACACAGAAGATTCTATCTGTTTTAATAAGAATTATGAATTGCTCGTGACAACCAATTTTCAGAAAAGTTTCAAATTAGCATAACGGGAACACATGAGCTCTTAGTATAATTTTTTATCACTTTACTTTTTTTGTCACTCAAAACGTTGCTTAGTCAAAAAAAGTGCACAAAAAAGAAACGACATATTGTAGAATTTCAAATCTGAAATATTAAAAAAGAAGCGAAACAGTTGTTATCCAGTAGAAAAGAAAAGAAAGACAAATTAATTTTTAAAATTTCAGATAGTGAAGTTCAGCTCATACTAAGTAGAAGAGGGAAGATGCTACTAATATAACCATTGAAATTTAAGTTGGATATTTTGAAGAAATAAACTGCATAAATTATAATTATTTTAATTTCACTTTCAACAGTTTGCGTTACCGATATTTCACTGTAAAATGGTGAAATTTGGTGCCTTCTAAATATGAAATGCCATTTTTTTACTATTTTACTTTTAATTTACAATAATATTTACTGTGTGTGTGTGTGTGTGTGTGTGTGTGTGTGTGTATCGAATATAAATTGGGTTTCCTTTGAAAGTATTATCTAGCATTATTATCCCTTCAATGCTTTAATGCAAATTTTTAAAAATAGAATAATTTTTTAATATTACTAATGCAAAGAAACATAAGAAACTACATTTCTTGATAATTTTTATTTAAAATTCTTTAAAAATTTGTTGCAATATTTTTAAAAATATTTATAGATTTTTATATGTGAAAGAATTGTTGTTGAATGATACTGCGAGTCATATATTTAGTTAGTAATAATTGACCACTTCAGTTTCTCTACCAATTAATAATGCCTCTCTAATCAAATTTTATTCCCCAAACAAACTTTGAGACAGAAGGCATCTCTTTCAGTAAAAAAAAAATTATATTTATATTTTTATTTGAAATTGATTATTGACAGTTCATATTTAATTTCTTTTTACATTATTACTATTCCCACTGCTTAGTATTACAATTTCGCTAATTTAAAAATTAATAATATTATATAATATTCTCTTCCAGTGAGCATTAATAAAATTATAATTGATATTTTCCTCACATTACTTTCTAAAAGCATCAGATTCTAATACTTGGATCTATTTTTTTTTTCTTTACCTAAAGCAATATTACAATTAAAAATTATTCTAATCTCCGTATTCATTATTATCTAGAAGACAACATTTTATTTTTTAATTCTTTTTGCTTTTATTAAATTTATAAATGATAAATAGCATCTCTTTTCTTCCAATTAAATTAATCCTCTTATAAAGATAATTTTTTTGTATAATATTATTTAAATAACAAATATCTTTAATCTTAGAAGAATATATTAAATAACTTCGACAGGTTTATTTGCATATATTTTATTTTTTCAACATTTATGCATAAAAATAAAAGTGAAACAGAAATATCATTTAAATATGAAAATTAAGCATTATCCTGGAAAATAAAATAAAAAAAACATACAAAAAAAACTGAAAATTATATTTTTTTTCCCTGTACCTCAGCAAACGAAAACATAAACAAACTCAAACTTGGTTTCTACAAACTTAATTTACTCATAAATTTCTGAAGCAAGATCAGAGAAAGCTGCATAATCATGCATTTTGTTATGATGTTAAAAAATAAGACAAAATTGTGCTGAAAACATAATGCTTAAATTAGCATTCATACTTAATTTGACTTCTTACTCTCTACTGCAAATTTACATAATCACATAAACTTCCAGAGAATGAACATACAGTGAAGTTACCGTTTATCTTCAAACATGTTTATTCTTCTAATTTTAGTTAGAGTACTGTTATGTAAGATGGAAAATTTTCATAAAAAATTATAAATAAAAATTAACTACAAGAATATCCATTCATATTTTCTACACAATTTAAACAGATCATGTGACAAGGAAACCTTTCCACTGTGCGAGATATTATTTAAGCCTCTCTCTTGATTATAAACGCAAAGGAATTTAATTGAATAGCAGATGGGAATGTCTAGAGTTTTAACGAGTTCTCTGATGCATTCTTGTGGTAATTGGTATTCTTGGCAGCTGCTCACTTGCAAAGCGTAATGAATTTATTAAATAAAATGCCTACGTTATAAAAGAAACTGCGCCTTTGCATCATCTTCATTTTGCATTTGGATATGGCTTAAACCTTTAATTATTCGTATTTATGCTTATTTGGCTTCATAAGTGGTTATTTGTCTCATATATTTCCTAAAGACAGCTATATATCTGATAATTGTTCGACAGAATTTTTCCAATATGCCATTGAATTGGATTTAGTGACTGGAAATTGAGTTATTGCTCTCTGACACCGTGTTTATAAAAAGGTTCAATTTTTAATTCATGCATGAATCTCTTTATGATCTAGATAGGAAAATAACTAGAAATTTTAACACACAATATTTCCTCTTCTATTACATTTTAATGAAAAAAATGTCTTGTACCGTAAATAAATGTTGATTGACAAAAGGCAAAAGTTGAAAAAGCATAATTAATTATTTGATTTCATATAAAGTCTTTCTATATTGATAAGTATAAAAAAAATTTGTTTAAGCTTGAAAACTTCATCTATCAAAGTATTCTTATTTCTAATATGTTTTGATAATCCTCGGGAGAAAATTAATCTTGATAATATTTTTCCATTACTTATCCTTTGCTCATTCCATTGTTTAATATTATCTAGTTTCTCTCTGTTATTCTATTATTAGAACTCATTTTTACGACTAAAATTATGTTTCAAAAATGAATTAATTAATTGGTTCCAATTCTTGAATGTGAAATTATTCAAGAGATAATAATTATATGAAACTAGAGAAACTAAAAAAATTGCTTGCAATTTCCTCAGTTATTAACTAAATAGCTGTTGCTAAAAGATGATGTCTGGATACCAAGTCTAAAAAGGGTAATATCCCATAAATTTTATTCAATTTTATTCAAATTTTATTAAATTAATGCATATAAAATAAAAGATTTTCAAACTGGCTAAAAAATATCTAATGAACTCTAATATTTAATTTGTTTTATTTATTTATATTCTTGGTAGTAATATATTTATATTCTTGGTAGTAAAATATTTATATTCTTGGTAGTAAAATGTGAATGAATTCCCATACCCATTATTTTTGAAAAATTGTCAATGTATGATATTTTGGGAAAAGCCTTATTTTTATGTAACTATTTGTAGATTGCGAAAAATAGCGCTTGTCTTATAATAAAATATTGAGGGTATTCAGATTATACAGCCTTTGAGGTAATAGAAATGAAATAAAAAATAAAAATTCAAATCAAGCAAAATATTTTTATTTATCATTTATTATGAATGAAGCGTTTGAAAGGTAAAATAAAAAAGTATTTAAAAAAAGTTTAAATTGTTTTCTTTCTATTCTGCTACACTAATTGAAGTTATTTGTAAATTTTTGAAAGCCTATTTACACAATAGGAAGACGCTCACAGAATTTGTGGAAATCAAAGGAAACAATAATTCTAAATAACTATAAATATATACATATTTTAATTTTTTAATTTTTATAATGATACTTTTAATTAGTAGAAATAAAACTAATATTGTTTGTTGGAAACATGGAATTCCCTTTTGTAGATAAGTAAAAATTTAAGGATGAGTTATAGTTAAAACGTTTGTGATGAATGTTTTTTTAAGTCTAAAAAGTAAAAAGCTTTTCATGTTTTTTTTTGTCAAATTAAGATAAAAATCATAATTTTTTAAGTCTTTATGCAGAATTAAACACACTCACACTCACACACATAGACAGTTATACATATTACATATAGTAAAAAAACATACATAATGAATATAAAAAAAACTTAAGAAGTATAGAGAAATTAAATTATGCGAAAATTATCCACACACAGCGCAAAGTAAATTTTGAAAAGTTAAGAGTTTTAAAGAACACTACATCATTGATGAACTGATGTACACCATATATAGATTTTAGCATTAGCTTCAAATATATACAAATTATGAGTATATATACAAGAAACATCTATTCTATTAACTTTTATCTTCTTTCAATATTAATTACCCATTAAATCAATTGATAAGAAAAAATATTTTCCAGTGAACAGTAATAATTTTTTATTATAGTGAACATTATTAATACAGTGGATAATATATATATTGAACCTAATATAAACTTTTCATAAAAAATAGTCATAAACTTTGAAATAAATCTATTTCACATTATAGAGAATTTAAAAAGAGCACGAAACTGGAGCTTTCTCATTTAAATAAATGTTATCATTTTTTTTAAAATTTTTATACTACAATGAAAATTTATTCTTCTTATTTATACTATTTCCCGAAAAAATGTAAATTCAGGCAAAAAAAAAAAAATCTGAAATCTGAAAAGAGCGAGCATAAGTTATTTTAAATATTAAAGCAGATGAAATTTTTGTTCAAACACAATCGTATTAAATTCAAGACTTTTTAAACCATGATTAATTGTGCAAAATAAAATCATAAAAAAATGCTGATTCAATGAGAATTTTTTCTGAATAGCAATTTGATATTTGTACATTCCAAGAAAGCTAAAAGTAATGGCTCAAGATAGTATATCTATTTTTCAAACTCAGTTAAAACCTTGAGATGAAAATTAATTTTTCATGCCCTCTGAAATCTAGATTGGTTTCACATAAGGGTTTAGATTTTATTTGCATAATTCATTATCATATATTTTGTAAACTATTACTAGAATAAAGTTTATTATTTTCTCAATAAAATTAAAATTAGTAAGCATATTTGATGAAAAATCTGTATGTAAGTCCTGTTAAATATTTGTTCTTCCTTTTAATTTCTAAATATTATTGAATACTCCATCAAAATACTATCAAATGTACTAAACATAAACGAATTTAGAAATTTCGAGATTAAATTAAAAACTATCAACATTATATAACCTTTCCAATTCTTATTCATTTTTAGTGTCCATATTCATTTCGGAAAATTTAACTGAATATTTGGGAGATTCTATGTGAAATTTTGTGTTTCTAAAACAAATAGCCGAATAAGAGTATAAAGAATTTCACTTATAACAATTACCTTAAATATATACATAGTTAAGATTTCACGAAACTTGAAAAAAAACTCTTTGTTTATGACTTAAATTTATCAGGCTGATTTTTATTAATTATTTATATAGTAATTACAAGTAATTTTATAATATATTCCATTTTTACTAACATTCATTAAAGTTGCTAATTGTTATATACGAATTGATTATTAATACGATTTCTTATTATTGTTTATTTGTTTTCTCATTGTTTTGAATCCCGGCCTGAAAGTGACCCTTGAGAAACCAG
>JAPMOR010022952.1:64322-79717 GCA_026543865.1 Argiope aurantia | reverse complement strand
GAAATACTGTATTATTTTTCAAAGGGCTTCTATTATCTAAAGAAGAACGAATAGTCTGAAGAAATGACGGTAATTATCTTAACCACTTTCATCTTTCAGAAAATTTCTTTCTTCTTCTCACGCCATCTTATAAGAGACACTTTCGTCTCTTTTATTCAGAATTATAACTTGTTCGTGACCACTTTTCAGATAACCATATATAGAACAGATATATGGCAAACTGAAAAGTGGTTGAGCTTTTGATATCCTTTTCTTTCCTTTTTATACTCTTTTTTGCGCCTAAAGTGATACTGAGGCATTAAAAAAAAATTCACATTAGTCGTCATTCCTGAAATAGAAAATAATGTGAAAGCACTGCTATCATGCACAAAAATAAAGAAAACTGAATAAATTTAGTTTTAGTATTATTTTAAATGTTCATATTAGGTAGACAATAGTATTATACTATTGTGATAATGGCTAAAAGATAACATATTCTTAAAGAAAAGCTGCTTTATTTTCATTTAGTTTAAAACTGAGTGCTTTTTTTTAATTTTGAGTTGCCATATTTTCATTTTTATTGATGATGTCCTTATCTTAAAATATAAAAATGTTCATTTAATGATGATAAAATATAAAAATGTTCATTTTTACATTTACTAATGCTTCTGATAAAGTTCCATAGTAAAGAATAACTAATCTCGGATATTACTTATATATTTTTAAAGTCATCTAAATATTTATTCATATGGATCTCCAAATTTCCATTGGATGTAATTTAATTTCCATTTCAAAATAATATCTGACATTTTGTTGCAGAGCACGTCATTCATTTATTTAAATAACGGAAAAATTCGTGAATATGGCCAAAACAGAAAGAAAAAAAAATAATGCTTTCTAATAATTCCGATTTTATACTGCTTTACAATTTCATGAAATCGTTTTCCATTTAAGAACAACAATTACTTGTCTATATATATACTTATAAAAAAGCTCAATGTGTGTGTGTGTGTGAGTTGGCGCTCTACTGGCCAGATCATTCAACCTACAGCTACCAAATTTGGCACGTGTATACCTTGGAGGCCGGGAATGTGCACCTGAGGTTATTTTTTCGAATTTTTAATTAGAATTTTATTTATTTAAAAATTAAGCGAAATTTTAGCGTGTTTCTGCTATAACTTCCGAAAACATTACCGTACAAAAAATATTTTTACATGAAGTTAAATATCAAAAATTTATCTTTTAAATTATACCAATGTTTATCCTTAAAATTAAATTTCTATTTTTAATGAATTTTTAAATAAATATTTTAACTATATTTTTTTACAATTTTTTTCGTACAAAATAAAAATAAAATTTAAGCTGCACGAGCACGTTTGGCATTCATGGGAAAAAAATAGCTTTTTTCAAAGTGTTGCAATCACATTGATCAAAATTCCAATTAAAAATAAATTAAATCTTTTTGGAAATGAAATCTGCAGAAATATAATTTTCGGCACGTGTCTGTAGGAAATGAAACAAATAAGAAATATTATTTTTTATAAAAAATAAATTCAAGAAAAATTATTTTATGATCTTTTACAGTTTCTATATTATTAATCCAATAAATCACTTTTATTTTAAGGCAAGTTTTGTTTAATATGAAGAGGATATTCATTCAAATCAGGGCCACACAGCTAATTTGTAAACCTTTAGTAAAACACAGATCTGCTAAAAGGATCTAAATGGAAAATGATTATATTTTATGTAACTTGATTCAATAAATGCTCTAATAAATAACGAATTTTAGATTTTACATAAAGCTTCTGCTGTGGAAATCACGATTAACAAAATGTACTTGAAACACTAATATTTTAAATGAAAAGAGTTAATTTCCAATCAACTAAATCAATCACTTAAACTGACTGATTTATGAAAATTTGAATATCATTATTCAATAAAAAAAAGGATAATTTCAGATTTTCCATCCATCGTTTCAAAGAATATACGCCAATCAGCGCGCAGGTTTCTCAAGATTAATTGGCATTAAGATTATTAAAATGTTGAGTTTTCCGACATTTTTAACATTCAAAATTTCATAAATAAGTCTTAGTTGATCGTGGAAAAACATTCATTCATTTATTTAAAATTTGGTGTGTCCAGAATATTTCTCAGAATATGATACCTTAATGCATTAAATTTAGACTTCATAATTTTTGAAATATATTTATAGGCCGGAACAAAATATTATTATTGATTTCATTTCAATCCTTTTGAAAGCAAAACTAAAAACTGAATTTTATGCTGAATCTGAGAAATTTTTGTTGAATTATTGTTTGAGATATTACATAAATTATGAAAAATATTTTGTAGTTCACATAAAACTTAAATACCGAGCGATCCTGTTTGCAATACTCATATTCAATAATAATAATAATAAATAAAGAACAATGAAGATGATAAATAAAATAAAGCGCTTGGATTTATTAAAAAAATATCTTTATATTAATTGCAATTTCATCATTTCCACTTTAAATTAAAGTTGAAGTTTTACCGGAAATGACAACAAATTAGCAAAATATATATAGTAAATTGAACGAAACGATCTAAACAACAGTATAAGTTTGGTATGACTATCAAAATTTGAAGATTAAAAATGTTTTGTTTGAGAATCTATTAAGAGACCAGTTAATCAAAATATTTAATTGAAAATTGTAGCGAGCAGTAATACTGGCGAACCGGCTGGTCGCCAAAGGCAGCTAGATTTTAAATAAATAACGCTTGAATAACTTTCATTCGTGTTATTTTTAATTAGTATTAATTGGTTACATTTGTTATCTTTGTAACATTTTTTGTTAATTGATATGAACAATTGGTTATTTCTCTTTATTCATATTTTATTCCCCTAATTAAATTTAAATTAAATCTTCATTCAGAATCAAAATAGAACAATCTTATTATTTATAATAAAAATTGATATTTATGAGCTTTAGTTTATAACTTAATGATTAATTTTACCGTATTATTTTTTACCATTATATAATATTTTGATTTAATTTATTTTAAATTTAAAAAAAAATTCTCCCTGTGATCATTATTTATTTTTATTCAATATCAATTCATATAAATTAAAATGCATATAATTCTATTGTACTTAATAAAATTTAAAATTCAAAATTAAATTTTTAATCAAATTAATATCGCATTTACTTTTTTCTCACTGAAGGTGATATTATATTTAAAGGATATACCAATATCTAATTTAATGTTATCTAGAAAAAAAATCTTTTATCTTTTCAAAATTGAATATTTTATTTAAACTTTTTTTGTTCAATCTATAAATATAAAACTACATATGTAATTCAACGAAATTAATCCTCGAATGATTGATTTTTTTTGTTTAAAATTACTTAAGATGTTTAAATATCTTTAGTTGTATATACTGTACTCCTTCTGCAAGTTGATTTGAATATATTTTACCTCTATGACATTTATGCATGCATGATAAAAAGAAATCTGAAATACAGAATGGAATTCAGAAATTACATTCAACTACGAAAACAAAGCAAACTATCCTAGAAAATACATAAAAAAAACATTCGTAAAAAAGAACTGAAAATTATATTTATTTTCTCTGACTCAACGGAAGGAAAAAAATCAAACAAACTCAAACTTCTTTACAAACTCAATTTACTCATACATTTTTGAAACAAGATCAAAACCAGCTACATAAACACGCATTTTGTTTTGATATATAAAAAAAGAAGTGTGCCGAAAACATAATGATGGAATTAGCATACTTAATTCGACTTTTCATCTTTCGTTGCACATTTGCATAATCACATAAACTTTAAGAGTTTTATGAAACGTTCCGTGAGGTTACTGTTCATGTATAAAGGTATTCATTATAGAAATTTTAGTTAGAATAATGTTTAGGAAGAAGGAAAATCTTTGCTTAAAATTATGAATACAAATAAATCGCAAGGATATCCATTCATTTATCTACAAAGCTTAAATAAACCAGATTGCAAAGGAATATTTTCATTGTGAACCTCATTCTTGATTATTTACATAAAGGAATTACATTTAGTAGCAGATGGGAATGTCAAGAGTTTTGATGAGCTCCCTAATGGATTCTCGTGATAATTAGAAATCGCAACGACAGAGATTATTCTTGGTCTGCTGCTTACTTGCAAAGGGTCATAAAAATAACTACATAATAAAAGAAACTCCACTCTATATTTTCAGCCAATTTATATTTGAATATGGCTTGTGAACTTGAATAATTATCGATCTATGCCTTTTTGCTTTTGCTTTATATACAGGATGATCAAGAAATAACAGGAGGAGTTCGGAGCCTTCTAGTGTGTTATGTACTGGACAAAATATAAAAACGTATTGCCCACCATACATATTAAGGTATGTGGAGATATAACACAATTTGGCCACCATACATATTAAAGTATGCGGAAATAAAACAATTTTGGCCAACACACGCATTAAAGTATGCGGTTTCGGTTTATGACCGAAAAAAAAAATACAAATTAGTACCAAAAAATGTCGATAGGGGAAATCCTGACGCTGCAAGCGCATAATGTGTGGAAAAATAATACATAACTGCCAATGGAAACAGTAAATAACAACACACCGTATACCAATGAAAAACGTTTATAATAGCAACTTACAAATATGGCTCAAGGTGACCACCAACTCCATGTTCAAATCCAATAATGTATGCGGTACATGAGGTTTTTGTCGGTGGCTCGCATCATATCGGCATTTATTAGTCTGGCATATAACGTTATTTTATCTTTTAAAGTAGGAATGTCAGGAATATGTCCTTGATACACAACGCCTTTCAAGTGAACCAGAACTCCTCATCAGTTAATGAGTGTTATCTTATACGTATAAAATTTCAGGATCTTACGCAATATCTTCTGCACTGTCGAGAACGGGATATCTACTTGTCGTAATATTTAAAGTGTACTCCTGGTACCTGCTTATTAGCTAACGTCTGATTCATACCGGCTGTTGCAACCTCTTCAACTTTTCCCTGCTTGATACATTTTCTTCCCCGGCATTGAATTATTGCACACTTAGAATTCCTGTTGAATAACTGAATCTTGAATAACTGAATTTTATTACTGATTCAGCCCAAACCTGGCTAAATTTGAAGGTTGAAATAATTTAAAGGTTATTTTTCAAATTATTTAGACTAGTTAATTCGCTAAATAAAGTAATGAAATTAAGTCGAAAGATTTAAAAAACCATATTTGACAGTAAAATCAATTAATATTAATTAAAAAATATATTAAAACGTTTTATGAATAATTTAATATTTTTCCTTTGTTTAATTGCATTTAAAGAGGATTTATTTATAATATTATAAAATATTTCAATGAATTTCATTAAATGTAATAGTTTGAAATAATATTCAAAATAAAAAAGTTACTTTATTTTGTATTTTTGTTTATACATGCGTCTGTAATGAAGTTTATACTGGAAAGATTATTATAAAATACGATTCAAATAGAAAAGTGAAATTTAAATTACAATACATGGATTAATAATCATCACTAAATAAAAAAATCACGTCATCAGAATTATCTTTTATTTTCAGATGGAAATTAAAATATATAATAATTTGAAAAAAAAAGAGAAGCTTTCAGAATTTTAAAAATCTTTGATTAAATATTTCCATATTAAAAATTAGAAATTTGACATTTTAAAGGCGCTCTTATCAAACAATGTTATTTATTTTAGGATTTGAATTCTACTTTAATTTCAAATAATAAAAATATTTTTTTGTTTATAATGCTCTGATTTTTATTAAAAGATTGTTTTAAATAAAAAGAAGAAAAAAACCCTTTTGTTAAAAGCATAATTTGTTTACTGAATTTATTATTTTTTTCTTTTTTAGTTTTCTTTAGAACATAACAAAATTACCATGCATCACTCTTGATCCATTTGTTTGTCCTCCAGTATGCTTATTTGAAAATAAATTTTGATATATGTTTATTACTGCAGTTCTTTTAGCATAAATATTTTCGCCGATAAAGTTTATAAACGGTTTTCCATGAGATGATACAAATTTACGCATTAATTAATTAATCAACATCTAAATATCAAAATAAGCTTTCGGCTCTTTAAAAATTATTTAAAACGTGTTTCTCATAAATACACATCTGAGAAATATGGAAAGTTTCAACAAAATAAAGAATGAATTTGGTAAGCAAAGATTTTTGTGTATTTTTTTAAATGAATATATTAATTACAATAGGAAAAAATATTCATTGATAAAAGATAAAACTTTCTTTTTTCATAAAATGAAAGGATGATGGAAAATCTTTAAGATAAAAATAAAAGAAAATGTAATGATAATTTTATTTATTATCTAATTTTTATAAAAAATATTTATGTATCATCAATCTTAATGTAATGATATTTTGAAGCTCAATATCCATATTCATTGCCTCTTATATTTAAGATTATAAATAATTATATTAAAAATTCGAGATTACGCTGTATGTTGCTGATAGAAATACAAACTGCTATTATTGAATTGATTTATTTCAAGACAAACATGAATGGAATTTGCTGTGGAAATTTACTTTTCGTTATAAATTGAATCAATCCAGTCCATGGTTTTCTTGTATTTTATTACTACTTCACAAGGCCAAATATTTCCAACATATAAAATAGAAAAACTTCAAGACAAATTTGAAAATTTTTTCCGGGCTGTTATTTAATGATTATTGACTAAAATATTCAAAAAATACGAAATCGATAATTACATGTCAATAGCTCGTATTTTAAGAAATGAAAATGATAGAATAATGCATATAAATTCCTCAAATAGCGAGAAATAACTAGAAGATACATTATTAAATTGAGATTTCTAAATTTGTAATGAATTTAAGTAAAGCGTGTTTTAAAAATTTTTAATTGGAAGAAAATTGTATTATATTGTTGTCGTAATAATAAGACGACTTGAGTTGTAATAGCAAATTTCTGTCTTCTTTTCTTTAGTTGCAAGTTTTCTTGTTTTCTTCGAAACGAAAGAGATATGTGGCCAATTTTTTTGGAAGTATCCCTGTAAGGTCCCATTTCAACCATATATCTTTTTATACTATATATATGAATATTCTTTGTACTATATATATGAAATTTATATTCTTGTGCTATGTATATAAATATTTCTTGTACTATACTATGAATATTTCTTGCACAATATTATATGAAATGACACATACTTTCTCATTTATGAATAATGAAAAATATTCGGAATAACATGCCATAATCTTTATTCCATATGTAATGTTATTTTAGTTGGAGTTCGAATATTTTATGGCAATATAAATTCCTATGGCAATATAATTCCAATAAGTGATTAAATGCACTTATGTTTTAAATTTATAGAAAAACATATTTCAAAGATTAATATATGGATAAAAATAAGTAAACAAGTGTATTTCCATTAGTTCAGGAAAAATGAAAATAAATAATCAGATTACGATGAGAGTAATGCCCGAAGAATGTTATTTTTTCAACCCTATGTATGTAATTCTGTGAATCATTTAAGAATTATTTATGTAATTGCTATGGATGAAAGATAAATGTTTCCTGCTTAAGGATGAAACTATTTATATACAAGATTGAGAATAATCGAACATTTAGGATGAGAAATGTTTATAAACAAGCTGATTGAAACTTTAAGAAAACATACACAAAATTATGTAGAAGGAATAATAATCTCTAACGTAATGTAAGGCTCATATTATTTTACACATATTATTCAAATAATATATATCAATGTAATATTCATATTATGAATAATCATGTATATTAGGTTATTATGTTTGCAGTTATGTATAATAATAATGAATACTATAACAATAATCCAAAACGAAAAAAACTGCAAAATTCACGTGCAAAAAATAAAAAAATACTTTGTTTAAATTTATTTCCAGTATCTATGCTTCTCATACTTAATGGAATGCAAAGATTCTTATTACTCATGAAATATAAAAAAATAAAGAGAAGGCAGTTCATAATAAATTTCAAGAATGCTTCAATATTAGTTTCATTGCTTTTATAATGCTTAAGAAAATTTTCAAACTTTTGGTAAGTTGTAAATTTCTATCATCCTTTTAAAAACAGATTACATTATCATTGAATTATTAAGTTTAATTTTCAATAACTCATCGAAAATCCAAAAATTCATGATTTCAATTTTGATTTCATTTATAGATCTAGTGTAATAAATTAGCTTTCAAGCAGGCTTTAAAATAATTAGTAGCACTGAAAATCTAAATTCATTTGAAAAGAAATGCGATCATGTTTCACGCAAGATACTTTCTTTGAAAAATGAAATATTGGTGCACGTTTAACAATGAAAGTACCTAATTATTCTCTTGTATTATAACATTTGCTATTTTTACACGCCTTGGGAGAAACTAAAGAAGAGAGAAGATTCTAGAGAACGAACTGTAATTATCTGACGCAACTTTATCCCTGAAAAATTGTCTCGTCCTTTCATCCGTCATAGAGCAGGAAATATTCTCGTCTCTTTTATAAAGAGTTAAGGCATTCTCATGACTACCACTTTTGAGGAAAGTTTAAGATTATCATCAGGGGAACACACGAGCTTCTGGAGTCATTTTCTTCTACTATCTGTTTTGTTTCCCTAAAATGAGAGTAAAATAATAAAAAATGAAAAATAAAATGAATACTGTTACATTTCTCACTTGTGTAATTTTTGAAATAGAAAGGGAAAGAAAAACACTGTTATTAGGCACATAAAAACAGAAATTGATGGAACTTTAAAAAAGGTTTTTAAAGACGAAATTCTAAGCAATATCATATACTGAAATAAAATAAAGGAATCGATCTCTCAGACTATCGATTGAGATCTTCGATATTAAATGTAAATATTAAAAAAAAGGAATGCATTAAAAATCCATTATTCCCAAACATTAACAAAGATATTTATATTTGATAAGCTGTATATAATCATAAAATTATCTTTAATGATTAGGATTAAAATTATTTTAATTTCTTGGAATCTTTAAGTGGTCAGTGTTTTGTTGAAGAGACAATTTCATTAAAATATGATTTAGAAAGTTGATTTTTTAGCCTATAATAAAAATTTCTAATTTATTGTGCAGTGTGATTTTAAGCGAGCCAAAAGCGTGTTAATGAAGAATTCTTTTAATAGAAGAAATTTTACTCAATAGCAAAATAGCAAAATCTACAAAAAAAATGGAAAAGCTGTTTTAAAAATTCGAAGGGATGGTATATTTAATGTCAAGAAATTTATTACTTCGATATTTTTGATAGGTAATTTAGTAAAATTAAAAAAAATATTAAGATTCAGAAATTATCTGAACATATTTATCTTATCTTATCTCATCTTATTTTAAAACTAGTTTTTTTTAAATGATCTAAATTTTATTATGATTGTAATTCTATAATAGTACCGATGCAAAATAATCTTTCATTTCATTTCCTGTTATTCAATTTAATTCTAACATTCCATGATACGGTTAAAATAGTTTCTCAATGAATTAGTTATATATTTAACAATATATTTCTTTGAAAATAAATAAAATATGTTATCCATCACTCAATTATTGCAAACAAAAACTCCACAGGAATTTTCAAAGTATCTCAAAATTTCGAATTTTTAATGATATTCATAAAGTCATATTATAATTTATAAAACATCAATCAAATTTAAACTATATAATATAATATGATAAAATAAATATAAAATATTTAGGGAAGGATGATTTCTAAATTTCTATGCATCTAACAATTAAAATTAACTTTTTGAAATCTGACCAAAGGTGCCATAAATAAACATTTATCTATAATGACAGTCATAAAATTAAACACGCACAAGAAAAGAAAACACTGTATTGAAAATACAATAGCTTTCAAATTACCAAATTTACTATTATTTTATGAACAATCGCAAATTTACATAATAGGATAAACTTCGAAAGTATTATGTAGTACTTCGTGATCCACGATTACTTTCAAACATTTTGAAATTTTTTCCTGAACAATTTTGGATTTACATGTGAAATTAATTAATAAAATATTAATTTCGACCAGATCATCCATTTTCTTCTCCAAATTCATTTAGAAACTATTTTCTTTATGAACGTCTTCTTTAGTAATGAAATAACTATTACGTTTGATCACAGATGTTAATGCAGGGAGTTTTAATGGCATCTCATAATCACTTTGGCGGTTATTACAAGAATCACGGAAGTAATTTATTCACTTTCAGCTGTTCATTTGCAAAATGTGATGCACCTGTTATATCATAATAAAATAAATTGCTATCTATAAGCTGAGTAAATCAATTTCTTTTGAAAATAATGATAACTTTTAATTTTGAAAAAATCATCATTAATTTTTTATTCTTTAAAAATACTAAGGCATAAAACATAGAAGAAAAATGCTTAGTACCAATTTATAGTAGGTATTTTTTTTTCAATTTTCTTAGTATTATAATTAAAATACACTGATTTTTTTTATTATTTTTTACTCAATAATGTAAATTTTTCTGTTCCGTTCCAATTTTATTTATGCGTGTCTTAACGACTTGTAACGACTTTTTTTCTTTCTTGTAAAAAAAAAAAAAAACACTTTCCAAGGGGGGTTTTTTTTCACATTTGTTTATTACGGTTTTGAAATTTAAGTTTCTTAATTTTCTTCTTTCATTATCTTCTTAGTACGTGCGTTAAAGATCTAAAATTGATTTCTACTTGTCTTAACTAACAAAGCTGACATTAATTGAAATTAATTGATTATGTTCATAGTTTTCAAGAAATTTATTTCTCTCCTGGAACTTCGATTATGAATAAGTGGATTATGTATAAATTATAATTGCAGTATCCGAGACTCACTTTAGAAACTTATTTCGCTAAAAATACCTGTAGAATATCAAACAATATATTTATATATATTTATATTAATTTCATTATATTTTAATAACAACTAAACTAAGATCTCATTATGTCAAAGGATAAAAAAATAAGATATTAAACCTTATCTATAATATCAAATTCAGTTATGAAAAGGACAATTCATTAAAATAAAATGTTGTATTGGTCTTTAGAAATATTAGGATAGTAATCTTAGACGTTGAAATGTTGCCAATTGAAAAAAAAATTAATTTTCTTCAGACAATCAAAGAATAGTTTTCCAAAAGATTTTTTTTTAAGTTAACAATGTTTCAATGTTTTAATGTATTGCTTAACGCACCTTTTAAAACAAAAAAAAGCAATGCTTTCTTCCTCTAAATGCGTGCTATATTTGTCAAACTTATGTCAAGATATCACATAGCTATCATTTGTGGTTCTATATTTAAAAAAAGATAAGTGTATTTACAAATACTCATAAAAAATCTTTCAATCAGCCAAATTTTTATAATTAGATATTCATCTCTGTTAAAAGTTATTTATAAAATCCTAAAAACAGCAAAACTGTGTATAATTACAGTAAAATAATATTTAAAAGTGAAACATTCAATCATAATATAAAGTTTATATTCATACTTTTTAAGGTGTCAAATATTTTAATTTGTATGAAAATATAATGATATGCAGAATATTTGTCACTAATTATTTAAAATATGTATTAGGTGATGTCTTGTCATGAAATTTTAAATTAATTATGTTATTAAAATTTTGTGTTTAGTAAAGTTAAGATAAATAATAATTTTTATTTACTCATATCTGTGGACATATTATTGAAAACATGGATTCATAATTTATCTCGTTACTAACACAGTTATAACATGTAAAAATATTATATAATTTTAACTCTAAGGTTTACTAGAATTTTTTTTGTTTCTTAGAAAAGAAATAACAATAAAAGTCCTTTAGAGATAGAAGATCTTTTATTTGTCTGATAGATTGTAGGCTTCAGAATGAGCATCAAAAAATCTATTGAGGCCATACTAAAGCCAATTTTACATAAAACATTTTCTGACTCTAAAGAGTCAGAGTCAGATAACAAATAAAAATAACTATCTCAATTCCTTTATCTGTAGAAGAATTATCTTGGGTTTCTTCTCCGTCAGTCACTCAATAAAAGACAATTTCGGCTCTTTTATTAAAATTTAAGACTTGGCCGTGACTACAAAATCCTAGAAAATTTAAGATTACTATAAGATAACACATTAGGTTTTGGCAAGCTATTTACTTGGTTTTGCTTTTTTATTCCTCTAATGTGATCCTTGGGGATCATAGAAAAGAGAAGAAACTAAATTCTGATTCATTTACCAGAAACTGTAGTTTCTGAATTAGAGAGAAGAAGGCAAACACTGTTATTATAAGAAAAATAAAAAAATGGACCTCAAATTTCTCAAATGCTTAAAACCGAAAGCATTTGAGAAAAGGTAATATATTATAGTCGGCATCAACAATTTGCCCAGATGAGAAGCATTTAACTTAGTTGAAAATAAAACGTGATTCAAGCAGAAAAATTTCCTTCATATACAGGTGAAAAACATCAGTTTATTACTTTTAACCGTAATAATTTTCCATACTTATGATAAAGTAGTATCGATATGCAAGATAAAATTAAGTGTACTTGAGGTATGCAAGTCTTTAATTCTACGTTTTTGGTCTTCAGTGCTATAAGAATTATTTTTGAAAGACATAATTCAGTTTCTTTAAGTTAAGAAGGCATATTGAATATTTAACTAGTCTCGTTTTATAGCATGATTCACGCCCTTTATATTTTGTTATAATTTTTTATGAAATTTATATTGCTTTCTTCTTAATTAATTTTATATAACTTTTATCGTACCTTTTATCGTACAATGTGTCTAAAGAAAATCTGCAAATTTTGAGGAACAAAATAAAAAAAAAGTTCATTAAAGTGCTATAGCTCAAATACATCAAAACAAATGAATTCTATAAAGTTACTAGAAACACCAAAATTATTTATGGTAATAGTCAATAAAGAACTGCAAATGATGTTTAGAAAATCAGTTTTTTTTTAATCTTTTTTTCTCTATGGCTTTTCGTATTATGGAATTTTTACTTGGTTCCTCTCGATAGTTCCAAGGTCACTGATTCTTTTTTCCTAATATTTTTTTCGCTCATAATGATACTTATCCATGCCATTTTGAGTTATTAACATAATGTTGCAAACATCCGTTCCATTTTCAGAAGAATATCCATTTGAGTGGGATGCGGCGAGATATAATGATCAAAGATTCCTTTCCTTTTTTAATATTCTTTTACCCATCAGTAAAATCATGTATATTTTACTATTAAATTAACGATGGTTAATAATTGAATTAACGATTCTTGCTATACGAGCATAATATGTTTAATATATGGATGCAATTATTAATACATAGTTTACAATATAAGTTTATTAACCTATTGTTTTGATACACATGTGGGTTAAAAACGTGTTTGACGTTTAATGGATATTTTGCACAATGAATTCAAAGAGTGGTCCAAGAAAAAACGCGTGGTATCTTTTATGTTAAATATCAATATCTTTAATTAAATATCTTTTAATAATCTTTTATATATCTTTTATTCTTAAATATCTTTTATTCGTAATAAAATGTGTATGGAGACTTATTCAAATCGCACATATTATTTCGGTACATTTTGTAAAGAAATACCAAACTTGTAGACAAATGAAATAAAATAAAAATAGAAGGAATAAATCGAATTTTTCCTACATAATTAGTTTTAAATTAAGCAGCTAAACAAGCAGGGAACTAAATTAGCAACGAACAATTCGTAAGAATTCATCAATCTCATTACAGATTTTATATTGATACAAAAATTTTGGAATTAAACATTTGTTGAAGTTTAAAATATTTTCAGGACTAGCAAGAAAAAAAACGAAATTAGGACTTATTATTCAGAGTAGGAGAAACAGGAGAATACAGAAGCAACTGGATGGTTGGTTGGTTGTTTCGTTTTTTTTTCTGGTGCAAAAGTCATATTAGGCCATGCTGCGTCAAACAAATAGTAAGTAAATAAGGCAGATATTAAAAGAATTAGAAAGAACTCATTAAAAAAACGGCTGCCAGAATAAATAGATAAAAAAATATCTCATGCAAGAGTCCACAGTAGAAAATAAAGCTAATTGTAGGAAGAAATTCACGTTTCCTGACATTAGAACTCAAAAACGGTAAAAAGGGTCGAGATACTCTGAATCCAAAAGAACTGCTACAATGCTTTGGTGGGCAAATTTTCAATCTTGTTGATAAACAATGCAAATATATTCATTAAATATAATACGGCAAAATACGAACTAAGAGTGTTTTAATTAGAAAATATTTCAGAATTTCTAGAATTCAAATATTTTGTATTTTGGAATGGAAGTGAAATTTAATATTATCATGTTTTTCTTTCTTTCTTTTTTTTATTCAAACATTCTTTTAGAATATAGAAAATGTTTAAAGGAAACTACTGATTTTCTTTTTAAAAAATTGCTTAAAAATAATCAACATTGATTACATCACATATTTTAAATATGCTACCTACGCATAAATGTATTTTATTAAAATATAAACATATCTTAAATTTTATTACAATATCACATGGTCATATCTAAGCTTTCTATGATTTCAAATTCATCGATTAAACCTACATTAAGAAGAATATCCTTCCAATTTTAAGTAGAATTCAACCTAAGGGGCACAAAACCGATAAAAGGATACTCATATCATTGACTCTCCGACCCATCCGAAGGCATGCGGATAATAAATATTGAATGACCGGACTGCTACAACAGCAACACTGACGGGAACTGGTTGAGTCTTAAGGGTCATCACCGGCCACGGTACAACCTTTTCGTAAGGAAGAACATTCTGTCTTCTATGGGAGGAGTCAGATACCCATCTTTTCGTGCACCCTCCAGGATGGCGAGATCCAATCACCATGACGGAAGCATCTCATCCTCATTTCGAGGTGCCCTCCTTCCCTGGGAGGACCGTTAAAAGGATACAGAATCATAAAGGAATACTTTCTTTGAGTTCTCGAATCAGGTTTGGCAATTTTGTCTTGAAGGCCTGTTAATAATTAGGGTAATGCAATTAAAGTTATTCCCTTCTTTAAAACTTACGGTAAGGGAACAAAAGATTCCAATATTTTCTACTCTTCTAAAATAATAAAGATTTATTCAATTACATATCTTGATTTCTAAATTGGATAATAAGAACAAGTGGCGAATTATACAAGTGCGATGCGAATTATGCATAACATTTTGCTTCTTTGTAACATTATAAAAAGTTATATTACATGATCTACTCAAATAAATAAATTAATTTTTAAATCTAATGGAAGTTTCAGTAAATATTTAACAGTTACTATTCTTTAAATTTATCAAAAGTCATTCAATTCCGTTTTTATATGATATACCTAAAAAAATTATGTATACCATTA
>JAPMOR010022952.1:18485-64222 GCA_026543865.1 Argiope aurantia | reverse complement strand
TGTGTGTGTGTGTGTGTGTGTGTGTGTGTGTGTGTGTGTGTGTGTGTGTGTAAGGGTACGGTACCAAAGCTAGAGGTACAAAATACTTCATACAAATGCTCTCATCTGTGAGATCAAAATAATAGTAAAATAATGGGTTGATTTTGTGAAAAATGTAAAAGACTTTCACGAAAGAAACATGTGTTCATATAAGATGATAGATGATTAAGAAATAAATTTAAACCATGCGAAAATACAAAGAAAAACTTTATTTATAAGTGAACATATTTATTCCGCTTTAAGCACACATTACGTTTTTCTTTACCACCTAAGCCGAAAAATTCCTTTCCTTATTTACGTTGATTGATTGCTATAATAAAACTTGACACGAATTTCTCAAATGTTTTAGTAATCTAATTCATGTCGTGCATTCAGTTGTTTGTAAATGCCTTTATGAAACGATGTAAATTAATTAAACGGAAATGTTTTGAACGCCGTACCTCAGCTGTGAACAAAGCAAGCTTAAGCAACCGGAAGTGCGAGGTTCGGTGGATAAAAAAAAGCTCTAAACAAAGATTTATGCTCAAGTCCTTATTAGACATTTTCTTTTCTTCTAAGGGAGATTTATTGCCTAAAATATAAACGTAATTGGAAACTTAAGTCTGTGATACGGCCCGTAGAAGGAAAAAAAAATATTTCAAAGACATAAAGCATTCTTACTGGCATGTATTTTAAAATTTTGGTCACTTTTGTATTTCTTCTTTGGGAATGCTTTTATGACTTCGGAGTTAGAAAAGAAAGAAATATTTATTACTGATGAAGCATTTTGTATTCTAAAGCATCTTTCGGTTCCACCTCTTAAAAAGTAACAACGATTTTATTTAAATCAAGAAATTTAAAAACAGCATTTAGATACATAAATCCAATTCCATATAGCATTTATTTGGTTCATCAGGAATTGTTTGTTATAAAATGTGTTTAAATAGTTTAGAGTATCAATATTGTTCTTTCTACAGATTTTTAAATTACCCGTAAAAATAAAAATTATTCCATTAAACTCTAGAAATACGGACTCCTAGTTATTATGTGAGAACATGATGTTGTTTTGGTTAAGGGTTTTGAAGCTCTAAATCGCATAGGCAATGAAAACTGAAGCTCGAAATCCTATAGACAATGACTAAAGCATAAACGACAATTTTCATCATCATCTTTTAATCACATATAATTTATACCTGCTTTTACCAGTATTGCATTATTATTATGTATGCTTCCTTGAAAGCAGATGTGTTTTTAAAATTCTGGTCTGCTTTTACCAGTATTGCTTTATTTATACGCATGCTTTTTTGACAGCAAATGCGTTTTTGAAACGTTGACGTAGAACTAAACTATATCATCATAGTTGTTATTTCATCTCAAAATAGTTCGGGCTCCAAAACTTTGTTTGCCATTTATAAAAAATGAAAATGAAAGTTTCGTGAAGAAGTCTCGTGATTGTTCCAAACCGGTTTAAATTGGTTAATAATTTAAATTAATTAAGACAAATAATGCCTTAAAAATAATAATGTTCTCTCATGAAATTTGCGATCATAGATTTCATTTTAATTATTCTCCAGTTTTTTTTTTTTATAAATGTTAGCGTATTTATCTTTATTTCTGTTTTATTTTTATTTATGTAGATAGAGATTTAAGATTTTTATTCGCCAGTAAAAAAGACCATTGATTGTAGATGACAACACTGTTCAAAAAATTTTATTTTTATTCCAGCAAGTATTTAATTTCATTTCATTTATAAGTTAGTAATATTTTATTTATACTATAAAGATATAAAATCTAGCTGTGAGGGTATAACAATGTTACTGTTGATATCTATTGAAATTTTATAAAAAATATAACATAGTTTTGTAAAATTGACATTTTAATTTGTTTTTATGGAAATAATTGCTTTAATAAACTGAAAAAAGTTCAGAATTTTGCAAATATGCTACTGAAAATTACTACTAAAAGAAAAAAAATCCTTTACATTTAATTTGGTTACTACTGATTTTGGATCCGTTCTTGTTCCAGAGGTAAAGTCCAGAATAGTATGCATTTAATACTTGAATGTACTAAACGTTGCCTTCTCAATTCTCTGTTTTTGTTCTAAGCTAATCATCTTTACATTGTTTTGCTGATACATTATTATACTTTGATGTATGATTCAGGCTGCAATTTCTGAGTGTTTGTTTACGTATATTTTAAAACTGTAGATTTATGTTTTATATATTTTTATTTTGATTATGTTTCTAAATCTTTATTGTTGTAAAATCATAATTATTGAATATCACTGTTTCTATGTAATGAATTTCGTATTTTTACTTCATATATTATTACTTGTTATATTCTTGTTTTTTTTCCATTTTGATTCGTATTTGTGTCCATAATTTTTCCAATAAAACTTTCTTCTACTTTTGATTGCGTATTGACTTAACATCTGCAAACTGTTTTATACATTGCAGCACACAAAAATTCTTTAAGTAGTGTCCTCACTTTCCTCTAGCAAAAACATAAATAAATTATAAGATTTTTCCATTGAACAACCTAAAAATATGAAATAGCAATGTTAATTTAAAGTAGAGCATTGCTAAACACGCAAATTGTTCATTTAGATACGATTTATGTTAGTTTTTATTCCATTCTATATTATGAGACAATTTTAAATTGGGCAACAACATTCTTAATACATGATTTTTTTTCGTTTCATAAATGTTGGCTTATAAAAAATATTTTTGATATTTTTAGATTAACCTAGCTTTTCCCCACCTGAATCGACTTTTTTCAAAAATAAATACAGATATCGATATACAGTTTTCAACCCGTGTCCCCCCAAAACATGGCTTAAATTGAAAATGTTTACAGGAATCTGTACTTTTTAAAAATTTATTCCTGACACAATCTACATTTTACATGACCAATTTTACAGTTATTTTAAATAACTAAAATTTTATTACCAAAACATTTCCAATTAGATTTATAGAAAATTATTAAACGCTCACAAACCGAGTTTACAATGTTCATTTTTTCATTTCCTCATTGTTTCCTCGCATTTTTAAAGACCTTTTTTTTTTGTTCTCCAATATACGGAAACATACAAATTACAGAGAAAAAAAACTAGAATTTAAATGATACGTGACATTTTTATTGTGATTTCCAAGCATTTCTTTGATTTATAAATTTACTTATTTTTCTGTTCTCTATCTGGTAGTTAAAATTATCTTATATCTAAGTTTGCTTCATGAAAATATAATACAATTAGGGGAAATTTAAAATCATTTGCTTCCTTGTTCGATGATTTTGGAATATTAATAATACATGATTTTTAGTTAAATACATAGCAATCAAAGAAGTTAAAATTATATATTGTATTAGTAAATGGGTAGTTGAATCCTTTCTTGAACAGAATATAAGACGATATCGAAAAGAATGTAAGAAAGTACCTTTATTTAAGGATAATAAGAGAACAATGTCAGTCAAAGAGATAATTGCTCAATGATGGGACAAAATCAAGAGACATTACACCATATATAAGTTATTGTTATGACAATAACATGCCATTTAGGAGGACTCCTAATAGGGGTATTTAATGCTTATACAATTAGAATATATCATATAGTTTTAATTGAAAAACAACTGCAAGGAAATAAAATATATGCAAATAGCAAGAATTTAATCTTTGAAGTTGTTTTTAAACAATTCCTCGTTTCTTTACACGCAAATTCATTGTTTTCACTACTTTTAAATCTTTCGATGCTTCTTAATTTTTTAATTTAATTTTTTAAAAAATGTATGATGAAAAATGCATAATTATATAATACTTAAGAAATATAACTTTAAAGCATAAACATATAGGAATTTACTCAAACAGTGTTAATAAAATTATTTAATTATATAAAAGAAATAAAAACGATAATTGAATTAATGAATGTTTCATTGAATGAAAACTGTTTAATTATGAGTCATAAATTAATTATACTATATGTTTATCATAATGCAGTGAAAATTTTTTGAGGAATATCTTTTCATGCATTCTGCAAATAAAGAATTATTACCAGTTATCATATACTTAAGTAATATTAATTTTTCTTTCAATAATATTTCTTACGTCAGTCTATTATATTTCTTTTTTTTATTTTAAAAAATACGAAATAGTATATTTGTTATAGCAGTTTCAATTTTAGTTAAATTGCACAGTTCAAATTAGAAGTACAATGAATCAATTGAGGGAAAGTAAAAGTATTCATTTGTTAGATTTGTACAAATCTACATATCCAGAAATAAGAGATAATCGATAACTATGTAATATTAGGATTTCCAAAGGAAATATATATTCTAGCATTCAAACACATCTGGGACATAGGTTGAATGCGTTAAAATAACTGCATGGAAAAGAAGTATTTTACTATATAGCTCATCAGCTTAGTAAATGAATCTGAGAAAAGGAAAAAGAATCAAGATTCTTTCTTTCAATCGCTATGCAAGAGATCAATGACAATACGCCATGCTCCCCGAAATTCTGAATGTGGGATGATAAAAGTATTTGAAGCGTTCCGACAGAATTGAATTACATCCGAATTGGCAGCCGAAAAATGAGAAACTTGATATAGGGTTGAATTAAAGTAGTACATACTGAATGATACTATTGATTTGTATAAGCCAAACTGTGTAAGACCACCATTTTAGACCATTTAAGAATTACATATTTATTTTACAATTTCACGAATTTAGTGGGAAAAATTTAAATACTTGAGTTTGGATAGAAGTGGATTCATTGGCAATTATTTATCCGTTATAAATATTTATATTAATTGCGTTAGATTTAATTTTATAAAGTTTAAAGTAGCTATATCAAAAACTACTTTGATATTTAATTTATCTATATTAGAATGCATCTATCTGTTAGTTATCTATAATAATATTCTATTTATTATTTGTAAATTTTAATTTACAAACTGCAGATATCGTCAGCAAAAATTTTTGAATTGTTAATTTTAAGTGAATATTTTAAACACGAAACATATTTGTATTTTAAAATTCTTATTTCACTTCACTTTAGTAAAAAATTTATGATGTCACATTTCCCTAAATATTCTATATTTCTTATAATTAAGGTATTGCTAATTTGCCCACAATTTAGCATCGACTGCAATGGCCTGGTGGTAAGGACTCGACTTCGGATCAAGAGGGTTTCAGGCTTGATCTCCGATTCCACCGAAGAACAGTTGTGTAAGCGGATCTAGTCCACACTGAATCCGTCCGGGCCAAACTTTCCCCAGATAATTTGGTGTGGAAAGGGGGGTACCAGTTTAGATGTTGTCCTCGTCATTTGATCACATCGTGTAGCTTTAAAACGGGGCGTTACTATAACTTAAAGGGTGCTTTCAACGGGGCGTTACTTAACAATTTAGAAATTTATCAAAAGAAGTGTTTTTTCATGTGACTAATTATATAGCAAAGATGGCGATATCTTTTATTCAGATAACATACTATTTTAAAGGGGCAGAAAGTCAACACTTGAGATGACGAGAAAATCATCAAGCTTATGTACTAATTAGAATGGAAATTTTGAATTATGGGGACATATAGAGTATTATCGATATTAGCATTAGTTGTAGTTTTATCGATATGTATAGAGTTGTATCATGGTATCAATGATTATAATAATCCAATATGGCATTCTTATTGAACGATGTGATTTTTTTCAGAATAAGAAACCTGATAGGAAAGAACGAGAAATTAGAAATATTTGCCAGAATGATTAGAAATTTTTATTAAATTAAAATGATGCTTATAATATTTTCTCTAAATTAAAAGCAACAACGGAATAATTAAAAGTAAATAAAATATTACATTTTTCTGGTGTTTTCTTCTTTAAATGATATGTAAAATTAATTTTTACCAAATGAAAAAATGTAGAAATATATATTTTAATGTAATAATTTATATAATTATGTTACAAAAATTTCAATGGTTTAGTTTAGTTATATTAACGTCCCGTTGTAAAGCAACACTAGGGCTATTTTGGGACGGACCTCGTAATTTTGAACCGCGGTCAGATGACGAGGACGACACCTGAACTGGCACCCCCCTCTTCACGCCACACACACCAGCGGGAGGACATTTGGCATGACAGATTTAACGTGCAACAAGCCCTTCGGTGGAATCGGGTCGCGAACTTGAAACCCTACTGCTCACAAGCCGAGACCTTACCACCAGGCCACCGAGGCCCAGAAGTTTTAATGGATTTTAAAACTTGTGCAAGATATATACATTTTCGATTGCATTAAAGTTTATGCAAAAAGCATGAGAATATAATATGTATATATTTTTTGGAAATATATATATAAGTTATTTTAAATGAAAATTGAATACGTTGTTGTAAATATTTGTCGGAATGATTCGGAATTATTATTGATTTAAAAATAACATTTTAAGTTTCTCTTTTGATTCCATTTACCTTTTAGAAACAAATAATTTATTTTATTCGAATTATGCTGAATCAAATGAATTTATTTCTATGCATACCATAAGTAATACATTTCTTGATAAGAATATTGTTCATAGGGAAGTATACCTTAAAATATATTCTTATTTAGAAGAAGAAAGAATAAGAAATTTCATATTTCTGCTTCCATTACTAACCTTCCTATAAGTTTTGCTATTTTTCCATACAACGAGCAGATTCTATTTATTTAAACATCTATTTTCACATAAGTATTGCTCTATTTACTTTTTTGGTTGAGATTTATTTTTATACTTTATGCCTCGATTCAATTTATTTTTCAATATTCTTTATTTCTACCTATTTCCGAAAGTAATTCAATAGAAAAGCAATGTTTATTTATGAAAACTTTTCATTAAATCTAAAAAATTGCTAATATGAAATATGAAACATGAACTTTAAATAATATAAATGTAATATATAAATTGTAATCAAATATGTAGGCGCATATCATGTAGATGTCTCCAGAACTTATCTGTGCTAGTTCATGCACACCGATGTTTTTAATATATAAACTGTAATCAAATATGCCGCCACATACCAGTTAGGTCTCTTCAGAACTTATCTGTGCTAGTCTACATATACTGACCCTTGTAACATGTAAACTATAATCAAATATGTCGGCACATATTAAGTAGGTGCCTCCAGAACTTATCTGTGCTAGTCTTGTATAGTGACGTTTGTAATATATAAGCTGCAATCAGAACCGTCGACACGTACCAAGCAGATCTTCCATAGACATACTTGAGATATGCAGACATTCGCTAAAAAAATTAGCATTCTCCAATTTTTATGAGAACGTATATACACTTTTAACCGAAGCCAGTATGAAATGAACTACATCTCTATATTACTTGATAATAATCGAGATAAGTAACGCTACAAACGTATCGAGAAGAATGTTAAATGAAAAGGGCTTTGATGAGAATGATTATGAAATGTGTTTCTGCGGTAGTTCATTATTTTAAAAAGCTATTAGCAACGAATATTCTAGCATGAAAATATTGAGCTACTAAGTTGCTCAATATCCAATTAGCGCTCTTAAGATTTCGAATGTCACCGCCGATTAATATTTTTCTGCTCATTACCGTTCGCAATTTGCACTAAATGAACACCTTTGAGAGATAAGCGTAGGTCTCTTTCCTGTAAATTTGCACTAATAGACATTCAAATTACACTGGGGTAAAATGGAGCAGAAAATACTTATTATTTTAAGAAATTATTAAGATAAGACCCAGTTTGCATTGACGTTTCATGCTGGTGAAATTTAACTGCTTTAAATATAACGTTATTAATTTTACATTCCTTTCTCGATATTAATTAGATTTGAGAAGAGAATGCGAAGTTGCAAAAAATTAAATCATCCGTTTTAGATTGAATTTTAAACTGCCATCTCTATTTAATTAAAAAAATAATTTTATTTACTTAATAAAAATATTATGGATGTTGTTCTCAATTTGGGTTGATTGTTAATTACAGAATTAGATATATGAAATATTAAAAAGTTATTTTTTTGCATGAATCAAAGTAGTTAAATAATGCTTTTAACTTTCAATAATTTTGTTTGGATTGTTTCCATGATTTCTTCTATTCAAAGTAGATATCGAGTAAATTCTTTCAAAATTCACGATTATATCATTAAAAATATCAAAAACAAATACATGGAATTTATTTATAGATTTTTTTTTATGTAACGGTGGTCAGTAAATGTATATTTCCGATAATATAAAAAAATTTACGGGAGTATTTTATTCGATTGATTTTAGATTTTATATTTTATAATTAGTTACTAGAATACAATACCATAGTTTTGACAATAAGGAAACTTGTTAAAACATTACTAGAAAAAAAGTTATTAAATGAAAATACTTCTCCCCCTTTCACTAAAGTTAAAATGATATCGGGAGCTAAATAAATAACATTCTAAATTTATGTGGAAAATGAAATAAAAGTATAGTATTCATTTCAATTCAGATTGAATTATCACAGCATAAAAGATAAAAAAACAATAAAATGAATATTTCTGTTTCGAGTCTTGACAAGTCTTCGTTATTATACTTTTCATGATTGAGGTGGTATCTTTTTTACACGTACTCTTTTGAAAACAACTTAAGATGAATGCGGTAGCTGGTGTTTTAATAAAACACTATTTTATTTTATAAGTGAAAATTTTTATTGTGCACCAGTAAGTATTTTCAAAAGATTGAAGAAAAATTTTCAACCCTTTATTGAAGGTTTCTAAAGTTACTTGCATTTAGAAATTTAGAAAAAAAAATAAAGATATGAAAAATTTATCAACAGTATTGTAATATTTTGTTCTTACTGTTGAGCTTCAAAGATATTCGTTCTGTAATGTACGTAACTGGCGAACAAGGAATGTTCTTTTTAAGAAAATTGGCTCAGACTCCAGCTATTTCCTTACTTTTTTCCCTGGTTTTAACAAATTTAGAATGCCTCTGAAAATAAAAATAATAACAAGACAAATCAAAAATGAATTAAACTAGTAATTTTCCATTAAAAATTAATGTTAACAGCTTAGAACAATTATTTGATTTTCACATTTGAAACTATACTTATATTGATTGCTGATGTTTTCAGGCATTTCCGGTAAGTATTATTTCAAAGGTATTTATTCAATAGAAAAACAATACCTACAAAAATCCTCTGCTGGTTCATGCATGTATTTTATTTTAAAGTACTTTTTGTTGCTTTTTTCATCTAGTTTTTGCATATTTCAGAAGGGAATTTTTATTAGAAAAATAAGATTCAAATTCAATCCATTAAATATTTAAGAGTAACTTAAATATTTAATAAACTAATAACTGACGCGTCCCGTTCTATAGATCAGAAATACTATATTTACAAATAAAAGGCATTTCTTGAAATGATTTTACTTTTATAAAATAGCCCCGGTCTTTTTTATTGCATGAGGAGGACCTCAATCTGATTTTTTATGGTCTCAATTTGGAATTTGATTAGATTAAAAAAAATAGCAAAACTGTTATTTGATTCGGACCAAAAATATTCGCTTCCTGACTTGGTGGCTCACTTTTTTTAGAATTTGATCAATTGTTTTTCTAATTATTGACTATATTAAATCATAATGCTGAAACAATACTTAAAATTTCTCTAAAACTTAATGTATTTAATGTACAAATAATTAGCTGAATCTTGGATTTCCAGAAAATACTCCTGGATACTTAAAAATGAGTATTTTGACAACATTGATATAACTTTACAATTAACTTACGTTTTTGATATGTCTACATTCGCATATTTTAGAAATCTATAGAAGTGAATGGGCATAAATTACGTCAGTTAAGTCAATGGGCATTTATAACAAATCTATAATTTCCTTTTCTTTATTCAAAACATTGCATAACAACAAAAATTCCTCTAGCAGTTTTCTCTAGAAATATTTAATCTGTATTTGAATTCAATCACTGAAATTCTAAGACATTTTATTTCCGTTTCATTAACTAATTTGTATATTTGATACGATGATATCATTTTATGAAGAGGAAGATAAATTTAGTTATACATTAAGATTAATAATGAATAATGAATAATCATTATCCGTTTAATTCATCATTTGTCCGTAGTTATTAAAGAAAAATCAATTCGTATGCCCAACCATCGACATAGTATTAACATTACTAATATAAATATTTCATTTGAATTCAAATTTGAATATTTCAAAAAATTTCTAAAACAAGGATGTTTTTGTGTCTTTTTTGTAAGTTTATAAGCATATTTAAAAGATGTATGCCTCAATTGCACAAAGAATATTCATTATTTTCAAAGAATTTAAACTAAAGAATAAATATTGAAAAGAATTCCATAGAAATGAATACACAAATAATAGAACATTTATTGTCCTAAACTAAGTTCTAAACTACAATTATTCAACTATTTTTTCTTTGAATATAAATTATAATGATATTTAATGTTAAGCTTTTGTTTCAAAAACATTTACTCAACAGTTTTAATATAAGTAGCTTCAAAATGAAGAAATTGTTTGCAGTTAAAATGGATATTATATTTAATATACAATTTTTATCAAAATAGAAATTGGAAAATTTTTCATCTTAGAGGAAAGAAAATCGTTTCCTTATGTAAATAATAAGAGAATGAATAATAAATAAAATGAATTCTTAAAGGATTAAATTATACTTTATATGATAAATGAGGTTAATTTGAATTTAACCTGCAATGATAATACTTGATTATCTGAAATTATTTTAAATTAAATTTGATTAAATGAGATAGTATGTGATACTGCCTAAATGATTAATCATTAAAAATGATACTACTGTAATCTGCGACACATTAGTTTGAAGTATGAAGCGAACACAAACATTTACTGAATTAATGATTTTTAATGAATTAAATATTTAAGAAATATTTCACTTGGATTAATACGGTTCTGTGATTTTAGTACAAGAGTGATTCTTTGCTAAATATGCCATACGTATATTTGCTTTCAGATAAAACTCAAACGTTGAAAGAAAATTAAAATATTGATTTTTAAAAAAACGAGAGACGGTTTCATACATTATGAAAAATGCATTACAATGGCAAAATAAAGTTAAAGGAATTGAAAGGTTAGTAAAAAAAGGGCGAACTGTTTTGGAGAAAAAAAATATTTGTATCGAGCTTCTCATTATTCCAGTATTACAAATTTCGGATAGGAATGCATTTCGAATAAATTTTAATACCTATTCATTATCACATACTTTTTTTCTTTTCTTGGCCATACAATATTAATCATCTTAGCATTTCGAAATTCAGTAGGATACTGACTTTAAACTTTTACACAACATTATCAATTTTGGAATCACTGAAATAATCTATCAGAACCACCTGGTTATTATGAAAAATATTTGTCATTTTAATACTTCATTTCATTTATTCTACGTAACATATATTTTAAATGTACATCAGGTTTTGCTTTAATAAATCTGGATGATTTAACTTGGATACAGAATTGATATGTACAATTCAAAATAAACATAATTTATTTGAGTGAAGATATTTGAATTTTTGATTAGATTGATTTAATTCTTAGTCGGAAAATATTATTTTTTTTTTACTCAGAGTGAAATAAGAAGTTATATATATATTTTCAAAATGCAGACAAATAATTTGTATGTAATATATGTAATATAGATATTAGTCTCAAACATTCTGCATGTAGAAAGAAAAAACATCTACCTCCTATAAAAAGAAATTAACCAAAATTGGATACTCTGAATCATCAATACGTAATGGTTATGACTTTGAAAGAAGAAAAACGAATATATCTATGTTAATAATAAAGGAATTAGTGAATGTGTTTGCATTTTACAGACTAGATCATTTGACCTAAAACTACCAGATTCGACACAAGTATATTCTGAATTATTGTAAGGCTTACTTCTAGGAAATTTTTCTGAAATTTTAATAAGATAGTGATTAAGCGAGTTTTTGAAGTAATTACATGATAACCTCTAACGACATTATCGTTCAAAAATGAACTTTATTTTATTTTAAAATTAAATATTACTTTTCTTAATGAAAGCAGTTTAACTGTTGATAAATTTTTCCTTAATTTTTGGAACTGCATCAAAACAATATTATTCGCAGTGAAATTAAAATCGCTTCCCTATCTTCATCAAATACTGAATAGGGTTTATTTTTGCTGCTGTTTAAAACAATGAAATGAAGAATTTCTAAGTAGCTTTCTGTTATTTATCAATTCATTATGACTTTTCTGCTCTTTGAATTTATATCGGTTGATTTTATAATCTATGCTTTATATGATTATGCCTTATGATTTTTGCCCAAGTTTTTATTGTGGAATATGAAGAATATCAAATGAAATTTTATGTTTATTAGTTATTAAATCTGATGGCTATTTATTGTACTTGTTTTTCATAAATTATTGCGCTTACTCTTCATTAAATTTAGTATTATTCTGCTTCCATCTAACCAACATGCTTTTGAGTCTTCATATAATCCAAGTTAAATGCGTTTCATGAATTTTATAGTTGTATTTATATTGCATGAGGAATAAAAATGTAAAATTTCAGTGTATCGTTGAGCAACGTAAAAGAGATATAAAAATGAGGTAGTAATGATTTTCATTTGACTTTGAGATGTAGTTCGACGCCATTAAATAAGTTATTGAACACTACTAATGGATAAAGGGCCAGGTTACTAAAATATTGTCATTTATATTTTCTTTTTGAATTTGTAGTTAAAAGATGATTTTTTGGAGGAATCATGAAAATAAAGTTATTTTTAAGAAAAATAATAAATTTAAAGACAAGTGCACCACAGTATTTTTAAATGTGGCAAGTATACAGTTGAATGAAGAAAATATCCCTTTAACTGCATTATAGACGCCTTCGTTACATTATCCAAAAAAGGTTCCTAAAATTCTATTCTAATTTTTAGTTATCACATTCGTTTTTCCATATAAATTGAATATTTTATAAGCAAAATTTACAGATGAAAAACATCTCGTAAGAATACAAATTTCTAAGGTAAAAAAGTATTTTCTAAATAAACAAGTACTAGAAATATGTAATAGTATATCTTAAGAGTAAAATAAAACTTAAGTATTGAGGGATTGTTAAACATTAAGATGCATTGAAATAATATCTAGTTACATTAGAACTGAAAATAAATATATATAACTTGCTGTAAAGATTACTATATTACGACTTTATTTTATTTTGAAATTAAAATTAATATAAACTCTTCATCAGATCATATTTTAATGATCTTCATAACATAAAAATGATATTAAAGTTTAATTTTTTGTGCATCGTTAGTTTAAGAATCATTAAAATTTTAGGATATAAATTTATTTCTTTGAGTATACATATTCTTTCTCTTTTAAGATTAATTATAATTTGTTCGCCATTGCCACTTTCCAGATATGTATAATATTATCAAAAGTCGAACAACATTCTCCCTCTCTCACTTCCCCCACTTTTTTTTCTTTGGTCATTTAAGGTGTTGCTTCGGCTTGAAAAAAGAGGGATAAAGACAAACGAAAAGTTATAGCATTTCATTACAGTCACCCTTTCTCAATTTTGAACAGTGAAGAAAACATTGTTATCAAGCACAACTGAAAAACTGAAATCAACTAAAGAAATCATTTTTATTCAGTGGATTAGAGTTCATAGTAGGCAAAAAAAAGAAAACAGTCGTCAACTACTCATATATCGGTTCAAAGTTGACTTACAGGTTGCTCAGAAAATTTGCATCAATTTCATTTTTGAAACTATGAAAATTCATAATTTCTGTTACCAAAATTTTGTTTTTCAAGATTGACATTCAGTATCTGAAAATATAAAAAAAATAGCAACTTTTACTATTTCAACTTATTAATTACAATTATATTTGCTAAATTTTATACTAAACTATTTCAAATATAATAAATAAAAATTTTCTACCATTACCTGGTTGCTTAATAAACTGTTCATTTAATATTAATGTTTTACTATTAATACTTGGCAATCAGTTATTTGAAACACATGGAGAAGTTATGGTTCCGATAGAAACAATCAAAAGAACATTAAATGGTGCATTTTTATATAAATTTATAGTGAATATAAAATAATTTTTTCTCAAATTTTTATTTTATATAGTACTGAAGAATTTATTATGCTAATTGAATAAAAAATATAAAATTCTAAAAGCATAAAAAAATCCTTGCCTCGTGGTACATTTTAGTTTAACTATTGATTGCATACATTTAGTTACATCGTGGTACATTTTAGTTTCACTATTGATTACATACATTTAGTTACATCGTGGTACATTTTAGTTTAACTATTGAGTACATACATTTAGTTACATCGTGGTACATTTTAGTTTAACTATTGATTACATACATTTAGTTACATCGTGGTACATTTTAGTTTAACTATTGATTACATACATTTAGTTACATCGTGGTACATTTTAGTTAAACTATTGATTGATTAGTTCCCTTACCAATGGATTCCTTTATCATAATCAAATTTTATTCGACACTGTCTTTTATGTTTAAAAGACTTTGTCACATTAAGCTGTTCTCACTTTAAATGATTGATTATGAACTAAATTTTTAAAATGTGTAATGTATTTTCTTAACATTATTTAGCGTTAGCATTTATTTTCAAATTATTTATACATGTAATATTTTCTTCCTACGATCATTCAGAATTATACAACCATTACTTTTATCTTATTATTTTCATATTTATATTCTTCAATGAGTAAATGTGTATTATATTTATAAAAATTTCCATTGACTAGATTTATAATTGTCTAAAAAGAAAGATTTTAACATTTGAAAAAGAAAAATCCGATTTTACTTTTTTTCATTAATTTATTTCAAAACCCATATTTCCTTATTTTTAATAAATTTGTCTTCACTATGTGATAAAATTTTTGTATATGTAATATCATTAAAAAAATTAAGCATTTTGAGTTATTATGTTGTTAAGAATTATGTTGTAACCTCTGTGCCACTTCGACAAATTTAGCTGTTTATATATTACAATTTTGATTTTATAAATACTTGATAAAAGAGAATAATTAAAAGCATAGTTGAAAACTGAAATAACATTAAATTATTTAAACAAATAATTATTATCTAAACTAATAAATCTTCAACGAAAAAAGAAATTAGCATTTTTGTCGAATAAATTATTGATATTCTACAATCATTAGATAAATTTATTTTGATATAGTAAATTTTGATTAATTATTCAAATTCTATGAAAACCGAACTAAACCTTTTATATTGCTAAACCTTATCTTCATGTAAATCAAATTACCTTTTGAAGTGTCAATTCTTACAATCGAGATGTATCGATTTCTATAAAGTATTACCAATCAGATGGTTAAAAAGTAGATATTTGATTTTTAAAAAATCCTTCTTTGTTCGGTTCTTAACTGCAGCTTTTACTAAGATCTTCTCAGTTTCAGTTTCTGATTAAAAATTAAATCAATTCTGTCATTTATTCACAAATAATAATTCGTCCACTTTCATTTTCATGTAAAAGAGTTGAAACATTTGTATAAAAGATTATTCAACTAATACTTACTTACACCCTAAATAAGTATGAATAATTAGTTAAAATAAGTCAACTTGCAATAAAAGCAGGAAATGTACTTCATACTGTAGAGTATTTGAAAGAAGCATGGTACTTAAGCAGTTTTATTTAACTGAATGGCATATCTTTTCTTAATTTTATTCTCAATACTAAATTTATCTTTATAATTTATTCAGCTTACGAAATAATATAACTTTTGATCATTTAATTTTGAATATATCACTTCTTTAAATTGAAATTTCTAAAATTAAATCTTTGTTTTTTAAGACGAAGGCAAACATTTTATGTTCTCATATCTGTGCCTTATATTATAATTTTTATCTCCTTGTTTTAAGGTGCAGTATATCATATCTTAATATAAATAGAATATTCAATATCCAATATAAAAATGGAAAGCACATTCTAAATGTTGATGTAAATAAAATTTCTGTATTAAATTGTAGAATTTTATAAAAATGCTTGATTGTGCCTAAAAATCTTATAAAAAGTTTATTGAACAAGAATTTAGTAAAGTAGTTCGAATAGCATTTTGAAATTCATATTTTTCAAGAAATATAAAATGTCTCAACTGCTTCAATTTCATTTTCATAAATGCAGATAAAATTTTAGAAAGAAAGTTAAATATGTATGTGGTTTGAAATGTAAATGGATCTCATGAAAGAATTTAGCATTCCTTTTCTTCTCCTTAATTCTTCAAATGCTTATAAATAGTAGGAAATAATTTTCCGAAAAATTTATTTCTTCTCCTACATCTTTGCCACCAATTTTTCAAAAATATTTTTGTGATAAATTTATCGACTCAATTACTATAGTATTCATGAATCATAAATTCTCAATTTCAATTTTTTTATTGAATATTTTTAAGATTTATTCTAATCTTTTTATATTGTTTAGTGGTATCTTGTAGAGAAATATTAAATATTATTTGAATTAAATTAATCATTTCTAAATAACTGAGAATTGCGAAATCATTGTTTCACGAAATCAAGTTTATATCTTGGACAATCGGATTTATAACAATATTACTGTATAAAAGATTTAAATTTATTTTTTTATCTCAATCTATGCAATTTCAAATTTTAGAAAAAAAATATATGAATTATGCCTGGTTTCATGAATTAACCAATACTCTCTATAAATTTCTTTTCTATATCTATGTCTATCATATTTAATGAAGCGCAACGATTCATATTATGCGGTATGATACACAAAGTGAAGTGAAGCAGTTCCATATTAATTTCAAGAAAGCGTTTCCTTAATTTTTTATTGAATAAAATTGGAAGGTCTATTTTAATTCATTTTCTTTTTTCCACCAAAATTCCATTTTTTTAAGTTCAAGTAGACAATTTTATCTTATCCATAATCATATATTCTTTTTATTTAGCTTATTAATATTACATTTGTCTAATAGTGCTAAAATCCATTTCTTGACAATACATGAATTATTGTGCAAATGAACCTAAAATAAAATTAAATATTAATTTGAAAGCAAGATAATATAAGGAGCTGCAATGTACAAAACGCCTCATACCATTTATGATGCGTTCAGTTTTTTTTTTCCTTTGAATTATTTGAACTTATTCTACAATATTTTCAAAGGTAGTTTCCATCATCATTACAAAGTAGAATATTTAAAGTATCTCAACACATAAAGGATAATTCGTCATTTCGATTTTTATATCATTTACGGACTATATATATTAAACGCTATTCAAATATACTTCAAAATGGTAAATAACATTGGGGGCCTTACTTTTTTTACTTTAAAGGAAATAAGAAATATTTTCTGCTAAGATTTTCTTTGTATAATGAAATAATGTTAACAGTTTTAGTATTTACGATGTCTGATTATCCTCTGATATTACAAGATCACAAGAATTATATTTCTTAGACGTTTTTTGTGAAACTAAGGGAGAAAATAAAGATAGTAATTATTTCAACTAACTTCATCTATAAGGGAAGGACCCCGCCTTTCTTCGTCATCCGTCACACTAAGAGACATTTTCGTCTCTTTTATTAAGAGTTAAGACATGTTCGTGACTACCACTTTCGAGGAAAGTTTAAGATTACCATAAGTGGAACACACAAGCTCTCGGAGTGGTTTTCTTCCACTTTTTTGGTTTCGTTTAAGTGATGCTTGAAAAAAAAAAGAAAACGAAAAGAAAGAAACATTGTTGCATTTCCCCTGCAGTCTTCTTTTCTGAAATAGAATGTTAAAAGTAAATACTATTATTTAACAGGCTAGAAAGGGAAATTTAATGCATTTCAAAAAAATTCTTTAAAATTAGAAGAATTTTTAAACCATGTTTTATGTTAAAATGAAAAATATAGTAAATTACCTATTATAATTCTTAGTTGATTAAATGCAAATAATAATAATAATAATCAAAAAAGTGATGAATTAAAAAGTAATTGATTCCAAACATTCACAAACATAATGAGATTTTGAAATTTGCTATAAAAATTACATAGTAATAAGATTAGTGAATACAGTTAAAGTTATCGTAATTTCTCTATTCATCATGCTGTCATCACTATGCAGGTTAAAAAAACAGTCCCGTTTAAAAAAAGTCCCGTTTAAAAAAAGTCCCGTTTAAAAAAAGTCCCGTTTAAAATGTGTAATATTTTCTATTCTTATAAAATACATGTAAAAAAACTTTGTTCATTCTATATTAATACTATGCGAATCGACAAAGTGTTAATTAAAAACTTCTTAAATACGAAATTTGAAAATCTTAAACAAGCTGACTAAATCACATTAAAAACGAACATTAATGTTTTGATTAGACGTAAAAAAATTCATCTTCTGAATTTTTATGTTAGGCTATTTATAAACCCCAAAAACATTTTTATGCATATCATTCAGTTCTTTTTTTATCATGAACTACCATCATTTTTATACCTACTCATTTTTATCATCATTGCATTTCAGAAAATATGAAATCCATATTTTCATCCTTCTGTCGTTGGGAATTTGATTAATAATATCATTTTTATCATGCTCATAATTTCAAAACATTAGCAATGTTTGCAAACTTTTATTTTGTGTTGTTGGTATTTAATTCTACTATTCCCTAATGAGGGTAAAGATAGTTTTTCAATGATTTAAAGCAATGCTTCTTAACACCATAATATAACATATTTAACAACATATTTCTTTTTAAAATGTTAATATCTCGTTTTATTAAAAATTAAATCATTAACACATAAAAGCATTCCGGAAAATCATTTAAATTCAAGGTAAGAGTGTTTAATTTTATTTGCAAGATCACATTAGAAGTTCAAAAGATGAATATGAGAAGAACTATTAATATTATTAAATTATGAAAAGCAAAATATCTTAATATATATCAACAAAATAAAGAAAATATATTTCTCAATTTCTGTGGTTGTAATGAACAAAATGTGCTTTATAAACATTAATGAACATTAAATGCAGCCATAAACAAAGTTTTTGTTATGATGATAAGAGTAACAAAAAGAACAAAACATCGTGTTGAAATTGTAATTTTGGAATAACCCTATTTATTATAATTTTTGGAGATTTGCAGATTTACATAATGAGATTATCCTTAAAACTTTTATGCAATATTTCTTGATGCCTCAATTTAAACAAATTCATTCCTGAAATTTTTGGCCAAAGAGCATTCAAAGCGAATTTAATTAATACATTTTTTAATACAAATAAATACCTAGAAGATTGTTCACAATTTTTATACTTCAAATTCGTTTAGAAACAAATTTCATTACAAATGTCTTCTTTAAATCTCTAATTTGAATTGTAATTGCGATGAAAAGCAATATTACGGTTGGTCACAGATGATGATGCCGAAAACTTTAATGAGTTCTCTAGATAATTTTGGCGGTGATTATAAGAAGCACGGAATTAATTTAATCTCTTCAATCTGTTCACTTGCAAAATGTGATGCACCTATTATATAAAATGACTTCATAATAAAATAAATTGTGTTCTGAGTAATCTGATTTGTTTTCGACATTAATGATGATAACTTTCTTTAACACTTGCTTGTTTAATAGCCTTAATACAATTTTCTTTTAATGCAGACAGAATTTATAAGGCAGGTGCTGAACAGATAATATAAGGTAATTTCTTTTCTGCAATGAAGACAAGATGGTGCTTGATGTTGTATTTAAAATACGCTAATTGCCATAGTTTAGTTTATGGAAAAAATGATTCTGGATGTTAACATTTTTTTATAAAAATAAAATACATTTTAAAATTGTTTTTGTCAAAAAGATATTAAATGTTATTAACTGAAATACATTAATTTTTATGATTTGTTTTATAGAAGAAATTGAATTTTTCGCTGCATGTTATTTTATTTATATATGCCGTATAAACTTTGTAATTGTATAAAATCATAAATTTCCATGCAGTTGCTGTTTTATATTTACCCATCGTTGTTAAGATTAAGCTTTTTTCTTCATCACATTTTTAAGTCCTCTGGGGATATTAATAATAATTTATGTTTCCCCTGGTAAACGAAACATTAAACCTGATAGCATTTGATGAAATGTTTCAATTTTTGTTAATCATGAAATATATCCTAGTATTGAATATGAGTACTTTATATGACTCTCTACAGAAAATTGTATTTCCATTCTGCTATTAAACCTTATTAGAAATTGAAACATTTAACTTCTTATTCTATTCTCATAGCATTTCATTAGTAGTTCAATAACCACCTCTTTATTTCAAAGCCTAGTAAGAAAGTGTTTGAAATTTTATTCATAATATCAGATTCAGGTATGAAAGCGATATTTGACTGAAAGTAAACTATTACATTAGTGTTGGGAAAATCCGAGAAAAATTTTGTTTATTGAACAAAAATACAATTTTGCTTTTAAAATCAAAGAATAATTTTTCAAGAAATGATTTCGATAGCCTTAATTATTAATTACTCTTAATTATGAAAAATTAATTGCAATAAATTAAAACTGACAATTTTAATTTATTAATTGTTGAAAAAGAAAATAACTTTATCTTTTTTTAGCGTTTACTACATTTAAAATAATATATTAATTGAAGTATATTAAATAATTTACTATATTGTTTTTGTTACACTTATATACATTAATGCGCCTACAAAAAGAAAAAAAACAAAAACAGAACACCTCTGTGTGTTTTTCGTTACATCTTCAAATAACTGGTATCACTGGAAAGGACTCAAGTTGACAGGATTGCTCCAATCAACAAATTGGTTAACTAAGTTAATTAAAACAGTTATCTCGAAATTTTAAATCACACTACTATCGCGAAATTTTCCATTATGAAAGAATGTATAATAATGAATTATTTATTGATGAATATATTTGTCTTTATGAAATTAATATTTTAATAAAATTCTATAGACTCGAGAGTTATAGGTTTTAGCGTTTCCAATGTCAAATGAGTATTATGACATTATAGCGATCCATCCGATAACTCGATATTTCGATAAATATTTTAATAAAAAAGTATTTTATGTGCATTAAAAATTATCAATATAGTAGAATTCTCAAAACAGTAAAACATTATAAAATTGTGATATAATCGCATTTAAAAATAAAAGCTTTAATTGCACTATAAAGATTAGATATAGTTTTTTCAAGAAGTATGTTAATTGATGGAAGTATTTTAAATGATGTTATACAGAAGAAAATTAATGTTTTTATTTGAATATTGGCATTAGGCATCATAGAAATATACTTATATTACAGAAAGTTATATATTAAAAAAATTATATAAAGGCTTTTTATTCATACGAAATTGTGGTTATAAAAACTTGGAATCAGAATTTACTCTTATACCATATTAAAACAAAATAAATGTTAATTTAAAGGCATGCTAAAATGCTCCTATTAAAAAATTCACATTAAGAAAATTATCATAAGAAAGCTCTCTCATTTCTGTAATAGATTATTGGCATCTGATTGGACATCTAAAAAGTGTACTAAACGAGTTTTATAGTCTTAGTAGACTGTAAAACACGTCTTTCCACGGATCTTTTTCTGAATATCAAGAGCCCTCTGTATAATAAAGAATGATAATGTTCTCACTTTCCTTATCTTCAGTAAAATAACCCAAAATATCCTTATTGTCCATTAGCCAATAAAATACATTTTCACCTCTTTTACGAAAGGTTAATACATTGTCATGGCAGTCAGTTTAAGTGAAAATTTAAGTTTAGTTTAGTTTTGTTATATTAACGTCCCGTTTGAAGCAACACTAGGGCTATTTTGGGACGGACCTCGAAATTTTGAACCGCGGTCAGATGACTAGGACGACACCTGAGCTGGCACCCCCCTCTCCACACCACACCAGCGGGAGGACGTTTGGTCAGGACGGATTTAACGTGCAACAGACCCCCTTACACGGCGGTTCTTCGGTGGAATCGGGTCTCGAACCTGAAACCCTCCGTTTCCAAAGCCGAGACCTTACCACCGGGCCACCACGGCCCACCATGAAAATTTAAGATTTCCATATGGAGAACGCATGGACTATCGGCCTCAGTCACTTCCTAGTTTCTTTCTCGAATGAGTTTTTTAATGTGATGCCGAGGTATAAAACGAAGAAGAAAATAATAGAAACTGAAGAATGCTGCATTTCCCATAGGCTATAGTTTCTGAAATCAAGACAGAAACGAAAACATTATAATTATGAGAAAGGTAAAATGAATAAATTTCAAACCAGCTTCTTAAAAATTAAAAATAAATAAATAAATGGGACCAGGATTAGCTCATTTTCACAACTGATATGTATTTAAATTGATAGTAAAGATTATATTAATGAAGCTGGAACTTTTCTCTACATGTAAAATATTCCTCAAAACATAAATTGTTATTTTGAGCTCCATGCTTAATTCCCATACTTATCATATGGTAGCAGCGAAACCGAATTTTCAAACTAGACTGCATGAGGTTTTTTAGCTTTTCACTATAATTCATTCAGTTTAAGATATATTGTATTGTAATTACAAAGTTCATTATGATGCTGTATGTTTTAATCCTATAATCAAAACTTTCGGGGCAAAAAAGATAAAGATTTTTTTAAAAAAATACTGTTTGTATTTTGAATAATAAAAACATAAAAATGCATAAAAGTTTCATACTCAAATTCATGAAAATGAATACATAATCTAGTTAAATTTTAGGAAACAATTATTGGTTAATGTAGTTGTATTGTTGGTAATGCAGGCCAATACAATTGCAAATGTTGCTCAGAAAGCCAATTTATATTTACATTTTCTTTTTATGGCTACTTGTAGTATACCAATTCTAACTGCTTCTGAACTCTGAACATAATATTTTCCGCATATACTCTCTTTTAGAAAAATGATCCATTGGGACGAAATCCGATGTAATTAAAAGGCTGGATCCATTTTCTGCTTCCTAATCTTCTTTTGGGCATTATGATAGTCCCCAAGTTACTTTAAATCAAGATCAATTATTATATTATTTTAGCTATTTAAATACAGAAATAATTGTAATTGATTATGCTAAGAAAATACAGATGCAATTGAAATTATAATGATATTTTTCTAGGTTGCTATTCAGCATTATTGGTTTGAACATACTTGGTTAACAACATAGTTTATTAATGATTCTTTTGGTATAAAATGCATTCAAACATGTGCCATTAGTTTAAATGGAATCTCGCATAAGGGAGTCAAAGACTTGTTAAAGAGAAACTTGTAGATACCTTTATGTAAGATTTCAACAACTTATTTTTCATTTGCGTGTTAAATTTTTATAAAAATGGTACTCAAAATGCTCCTATAAGTTTTGCGATTCTTGTCCAGAAATACCAAACATGTAGTAAAATTTTAAGTAAATAAATTTAAAAGGAATACATTGCATATTTAGAAAATATTTTAAAAAAATAATACAACAATCCAAGTATGATACTGAAGCAAGCCAACAGTACAAAAACACTCACAAGGCAAAAAAACTTTAAAAGAAGAATTATATTTGCAACAGCATTGCATAATCAAAGATATGTTGAAATAAAAGAGATACTGAGTTGAAATCAAAGAGATACAAGTTGAAAAAATAAAAGCAGGTTTTTTTTTTCTTAACTTAAGTTATAAATTGAGCAATGAACAGGAAACGAAGAAAAGCAGAATTAAGTAAAAACTACAATAGTAAAATAGGACAGACATAAAAGCAAATCAGCAATGAAGATATTTCAAGCACGAGACCAAAATATGAGGCAAAAATTACCGTAGGGAGAAATTCACATTTACTGAGATACGTACTGTGAAAAGAGAAAAAAATCTACTACTAAAATATACTGCGGGAGTAAGCCCAAAGGAATTGTGACAAGGTTTTGTTGGGCAAATCCCGAAATTTAATGATAAACATTACAAATAAATACTGGTTAAGGAAACAGAAAAAGGACATTATTACTTAGGTTCTGAATAAAGAAAATATCTATTCTGATTAGATAATAATTCAAAAAAATCTTCAGAATTATGTATGTAATAAAGATAAAAATATTGTGCCAAACGTTTTCCTGCTTTTTTTTTCTTCTGAAAACATGATTTCAGATCAAAGAAAATGTTTGAATGAAATTTACAAAAATTCTTTTTTAAGAAATCATGATAACTTAAATCATTTTTTCTTTAAGGAAGTTTTTACAATCATATATTAAACATCCAATTATGGGCATTTGAAAATAAATTAAAGTTTAAAGCTTATGATTTAAAATTTAAGAAAAAAACATATATGTATAAATTTATTTATTTATTATATTATATTATCCATGAAGAATTTCTTAACACCATAGGCCTGAAATGCGTTATAAAAATGCTAAACATTCTTATTCCGAATGACATGTATTTAAAAAGAATATCTAAACACATATATATACGCACACACGCACAAGCGGGAATCGAACAACTGAAGTAAAGAAGAAAAGTGCTTAGTAGAAAAAAAGAATTGGCAAAAAAAAAAAAAAAAAAAACTTTATTCATGCCTTTTATTTCCTTCTTTATTTTTGATTTACTATTTATGAATTTATATGTACATTTACGTCTAACAATTATGAAATGAAATTAAACGAAAGAATCAGGTTTATAGTTAAAGTGTGTTCTACCAGCATGTGCCCTGCTTGATAAGATAAAAGACTAACTTGAAAGAAAGTCTCTACAATTGGGCTGCCTATCATTAAAGACGTATCATTAGTGAAAAATAGTAGAAAAAAATTTCCGCCTTTACTGCATTGCTGTTACTGCATCATACTTAAATAAATCTGTTTCTATGATTCTAATATATTTCATTTATTATTTTGATAATTATATTTATTTTAATTAATAATAATTATTTATTTAATATATATTGTTATAATTTATTATTTAAATTATTTATTTAATTTAAATATTCGTTAAAAATATGGAATTTTTAAAAAAGTAATTAATTAAGTATAGAAGATTTCAGTTTAATAGTAACAAGAACGTATTTTGTTTTATTTTTAGGTCATTTTATTGGAATGTTAATTACAATATAATAAATGCTTTTCCAATAATTCATATCATTTTTGGAAAAGTTACCATGTTTACTTAACATATTAAATAAATGTATTATAATTTTATTTTCAGAAGAAATTACCTGAACAAATTTCTTTCATTAACCACGTTGCTCTTCTGAAATTCCCATCAATTCATTTAGCAATGAAATTCATATTTAGTACACGTAAGCGTTTCCATTCGTCATTGCCAAAAGTAGTAGTAACAAATAAAACAATTAACTTGGTTTGTAAATCTATCTTTTAATTATTATATTTTTTAATTCAATTAAGGATCATTTCACGTATATTTTATATAACTATAAATAATAATTAGAAACTTATCATGTAACATTGTCGGCAAAGTATTTACTCAGAAATCCACATTGAGAAATAAGCTAAATTTTTATTTCTTAAGCTAGATTTAGTGATTTAATATTAAATATGTTCGATTTTTTTGTCTGATACCAAAGCTTGTTTTAAACTTTATCTGGGAAGAATTTTGAAGATTATCTTCAGAAAGGGAGTTACAAATATTTATTAATATTAGAATAAAGAATTGTTATTTAAAACAGGTTTCGAGAACACAGAAGAAATTTTTAATCATTTCCAGATAATGAATTGCTTCAGATAATTTATAGAAAAATGAATCTTAAAAGTAACATTTCCCTAATAAAGAAATTGTTTTATTGATATAACTAACCTGCATCCATGAATTTTATTTTTTCTTGGAAATTTCATAAATATATTTAGTGGTACAATTTCACAAAAATATGATTCTAACCATTTAAAAATATTTTTTAAAAATTGCATTATATTTTGCAGAATTTTATATGCTTGCAAAAGAAAATAAATTTTTCTGGCGATAAACAGATATTATCAACAATCTTTTAACTTTACAAGTTGGTGGGGTACAATTGGTTGGAAACTAACCAATTGGTCCAACCAATTTCTTCATGGTTATAATTTATTATAAATGGTGTGCCCAACAAAAGGTGTCATTATTGTTGTTTAACCAAAACCAATTGTAATGACAAGATAAAAATTAAATTCACTATTCAAAGTTAGAACAATTAGGATTCAAAAAAAGCGAAAACCATACCTTTTAAATGAAACATACTTCTTTTCTTTAAAGAAATATTTTTTCTTTTACTATAAAACATTTTTACATTATTCTACACACAATTTTTTCATTATTCTACACACAATTTTTTCAGACAAAACTATTGTAAATGATTTCTTCAATAACAATAATAGCGGTTGCTTTAAAAAAAAAACCCATCATGAATTAAAACTCATGATTCAACAAAAGAATGTGCACCAGTTTATAACTAATATTACAAATTGAAGTAATAGATAATAACAATTGAAAATAAATTAAATTAATTTAACAAAAGAAAATTTGAACTTCAATTTCCTTTTATAAAGATTTTCTAATTTATTTTTTCTTAATATTTAAGGGGAAAAATGATAAAAGTTCACGATTTCAGTTTGGGAACCTAAAGGGTAATATAAAACCGATCGTTGATGGTAGCTCTCTAGAGAATAATGAAGCATTAACAGCTACAAATTAATAATGCAATGCTTTAAATAAATTATATCACTAAATAAAAAATGAAACTATAAGGTAAAAATAAATAATTGATTTTGGTAACACACACACACACACACATATGTAGGGTCTTTGTTTTCAAAAACAAATTCATTAATTTGCCATTACTAAATGTATCTGATGCTGGAGAAATATTAAGTAATTGCTACACACAAACATATTTCTGGAAGTAAGATCATTTATCATTTATGAGTCATTCAATTACCTGTTATTTCAGGAATGGAATTACTGCATGAATGACATTTTGGACACACAATTTCTGTCCCTTATTGTGGTTCTGGCGAATCAGGTCACACCCAAAAAATATATATTAAGAAACATCATGTCGTTCATTCCAAAGAAAATTGCTTTTCCAAAAATGTTTCTGGTAATTTTAGTTAATAGATTATTTGGTGAATTTTCGTAATTCTTAAGGCAGTTTCGAAATATCTTAAAATAGTTTCAAAGAAAGTTGATTGAAATGATGAAAAAATATTTCGGATAATATGAATTAATAGAATACTGGTATATTCGTGTAACCATTAAAGAAGTTTTACTTGAAAAAAAATGATATTATTTATTTATAATTTAGACAGAAATCGATATTAGAGAAATGTTATTCCTTTGTTTTGCCTAGAATTGGTGTAGTAAAAATTATTTTAAAGTAACATCTAACATTCATTAAAATACGAATTTTAAATACTTCTAATTTTCAACAGTTTTAATAGAGTGCGATTTTAATCCTGTTTAATTTTTAATTATTTAGTATTTTTGATCTAAGTAATTTGTTATAAATACATTTCTTAAAAACTGAATATAATGTTATCTCAATAACTGGTTTAAAAAATAAGAAATAAAGAAAATTACAACTATCAGAAATATATTCGTCATATACTTATGTTTCAAATATAATTAAAAAATGAAAGACTTCTGCATGCCAAACTGTGTTATAGTAAAACTTTTTTTCTATTTCAGCATGTACAATTTTAGCAGGTACTAAGCTTTATAAATATTTACTCGAAAAAAAACCCCAAATGAAAACAAATCCTTTATTCTGATAACGAATTAATTTGGTATGTAAGAATGATTTGGAAGTTTATGCAAATAGTATTTTGCACCAATGAGTATCAAATATACCTGCAGTCATACATCAGAATGTTTTATATCCTAAAAAATATTTTTATAGCTATAGAATGTAGATTGTTGATATTTTTCGGCTTCTTGAAAATATTAGAAGTATTTATCTTAATATAATTAAAAGGGCACTATGCTCTATTAATTACAATATTCATTACAGCTATAGAGAATATTTCAATAAGAAAGGAGGAATTTAATCATTTAAATACATATTTTTCCTACAGTTTAATTTTAAACATTCCTTTCTACAAACATATATTTTCTACCATTCCATTTTTAGCAGTATTACCTTCAATTTGACTTTCTTACGAACATTGTAACTTTAATCATAGATATTTAAATCTTAAACCAATCCTTATGATATCTGATTTATTTTTGTAAAATATATTTTCTTTTATTTATTTATTTTTTTCGAAAATTCATGTTAGCAAAATCTTTTAAGAGAAAACTTCCATTCTTAGATCTATGAAAAAAAATCTGAAAGTTTGTATCAACAATGAATTCTGCATTAACTTTAGGAAAATATTTTTTCTCCCATTCATAAAATATCAATTAAAATCAATATTACGACAATGAATAACAAACTTGCATCTATAAATTTTTGATTCTTTTTTGGAATGAGCTCATTTAACAAAGTTAAGGCATATAGAGATTTTTGTAAGAATTCTTTTATAATATTAAGTCCTTCATAAATTAACAGGTTAAGAAATGGACGTCGTTTATTAATCTATGCTAAAGCTGCACAGATAAGTTGTTTTGCACTTATGCGGTTTATCAAAATGCATTAGATATTGGTGTAAAGAATTAAAGTTGGTTGTAGTATTACTTTTTATTTATATCCAATGAGTGTCACTATATTGTAAAGTAAATCATATTCGTATATTATATAATACATGCCGTAATATAAATTCAAACGATGCACAAAAATTTAAATATGGATTTCCCGCGAATATAAAAAAATCTGAAAATTGGGGTAATATTCTTTAGCAAAGAAATTTTATGAATATTGGGTACAGATAATTTGAAAGCTTATTACAAGATAAGCAATGTTGAACTAAAAATATCATTCCAGAGGCTTAATAGAATAAAAGTATTAAATAATTTGTGAGAATATATTTTGAATTAGAAAAATCGGAAGTCAATAACATAAGAATTTTTCAAATCATTTAATATCTAATTCAATTACATGAACATTTTTACCAGTAACGATGTTACTACATAAACATAAAATTTCCGTTAATTCATAAACTTTAAATCACATAGTAGTACTTTATGAGACATAGTACTTTGAATTTCATCACTCATCAACAGATGTTCATGCTTATTGAATAAAATCACTCTGCTCATTTAGATTTTCCATTGTTTGGGGAGGGAGTCCCTTCCTTTGACGACATATAAATCAAAGAATTTGTGAAGCAGTAATTGATAAATAAATGAGCACTATTTCGCTAGTCAATATTGAACACCATGTTATGTGTTGTCAATATTTGTTACATGTTTTGTTGAACAATTCCTTGTTAAGTTCCGATTAATATTCGGTCTCAAATGCGGAATTTTAGGCTTTGATAATAGGATTCAAAATATGTAAACTGCGTTTTGAATTTTAGTATAATGAGTTCCTTTTCAAAATATTTCAAATGTCCCGAGCTACCCGAGAAAGAATAGGGTGCGTGAGACACTTTGCAGTTAATGCACTTTTCAGGAATAGTGCACTGAGAGCCATACTGATCTGCTTACCTAAAATTGCGCAGTTGATTATAGAGACATAAAGGCTGAAAATGGCCAAAGTGAGAGAATTCCAGGATAATCATTATAGAGGGCATTTTCCATCAAGGGTGAAATGTTCTTTAATTTTCTATGTATTGCAGATAAATAGGTATAGTAAATTTCAAACGTATCCAAAAAAAGCTGGAAAAAACAGTTAGACTAGTGAAATAACCATATAATTAATTTTCAAAGAGTTGTATTTCATAATATTTCTCTATACAAAATTAGTGTATTCAAAACATTTTCTTTTAATTACAATTAGATTTTAAAAAATTGTATACATATATCTTTGAAATTTATAATAATCATAAAAAATGTTGTTTTTTTCCCCCCTTAATACAGAATAAATAAGCATTATATAAAAAAAAGAAAATAGTGTTTTCTTTGATCATATACGAAACAGATAAGATTTTTTGTATTATTCTCCAATTTAGTTATAATATTTATATAAAAATAAACTCTCTAAAAATAATATAAAATAAAGGAGAATAAAGAAATGAGAATAAACTCTCAACTCTATTTCAATAAACGGTATATTTTTATCATTGTTGTCTGAGAAATTTTGCAAGCTTAAATCATCAACGCTATTTTTTATTCTCATTTATCTTGTGAGCAAGTTCTTTCAAACAAATTTAAAAGAAAATTAATAAATCTGAATTCATTCATCAAGCACTCAGTTACAAGAATTTATAATTCTCAGCCCAATTAAAACATCTTTTAAATTAGAAAATAATACCATTTGAGTGATAATACAGAATATGAGTAAATACACAGAATTATTAAAACAGAATTTATTAAAACAGAATTCACAGGACTTTTTCGGATATATCTTACTATTATTGAGATACCTCCTTTCTGTTTTAATAAAATTTCCTCAACAATTTGTATTAAGCATATCTCTCTTCCTCCAATTCTCCCTCCCTACTGTATATTTTGTGTAGAAACTCCATGAAGAAATTGAAAAAAAAATAATTTTTTGATAATTTATTGTAGGTTTGTTTTTTAATATGAAATGATTTAATACTTTATTTTGAACATATTTGCAATCCGCTGTGACTACTTATCTTCAATAGTCAAATCGTTAAAACATGTTTCAGCCTTCTTAGAAATCATTAAATAATATCTCACGACTACTTTCTTTATGCCTTCTTTAAACTACTTTAAACCTTTGAGGAAAGGGAAATGTTTGAATAAAATGCCTTCTCACAAAAATATATTCGTTTTTCTGTATGAAATTACGACGATAATCCTTAAAACTTTTAAAATCCTCTTCCTCTTGGGAATATTTGATAATTAAATATTGCTCCATGTGAGTAATTAAAAATTTCATTGTTATTGATCGAACAATGTGTAGTTTTAAAATTTTTCCAATAATCTCCGACATTGATTTCAATGAATAAAATCTTTTCCTAAGGATGTAAAAAGTATTACTGATAAATTTAGTTATATACTCCGTTCAATCAAAAGTATTGATACTGTTTCAAATATTTTATTTATATCAGATATTTTTTAAAGATGAATAAAGCCTTCGGAATATTTTTTATTGTTTTAGTGTCCATTAAAGACATATGTTTTTTTAACCTTTATGACAGAATGAAGAATCCAAGCTCAAAAGCACTATCCTCCATGTAACCTAGCTAGGGAAAGTAGCTACTAGATCTTCCGATTAGTATCATCAGCGCTCATCTTTGTGCCAGTTGGAATGTATATGTCCAAAGTCACTTCAGAGAGGGACAGATACGTTTCTTAATGCCAAGGACAAATAAGTGGACTTATCATTTTATCCCTAGCATGGCTAGCCAACTTAAGCGCTAGTTGCCAGAAACATAAAATGTCTTGAATCACAGTGATACATCAAAGGGTTAAAGACTAAATAAAGTTAAGACTAAAGTAAGACTAAGGTTAAGACTAAAGTAAGAAGCGAACATAATGTAACAATTTCTCACAGATAGACAATTGGTGGAGAGAAGCAATTAAGTAGAAAGCAGAAAATCGTGGTTGGATAAATCAGAAAGTAAATTAACTTTCTTGGAATCTTGGAATGAAGAATGGAATGGAATGCAATGGACTCTTACATAAAGAACTGTTCATCTCTTGAGGAGATATTAGAGGAATAAAAATGCATAAAAGAAGAATTTCTTAATAGAAAAAAATATAGCAAAAAGAGGAAAGATCCCTTAATTTGGAGCCTTTAATTTGAATTATGCCTTGTTTATTCAACATAAATATGGAAATGGTTGAATCTCCTATGCTTACAATTGATTCCAGAAATAAGTTTTTCATTTCAATGATGAGAAATCATTATCAGGAATGCTTACATTTTCCAAAGTGAAATTAAGCTTTCCTTATATCAAGAGAAATGTTAGATGATTATTTAAAATATTTAAATTTATTCATCGAGTTTCGTAAGAAAATTACAGTATTTCATTTTTGAAAAATTATAACATCAATCAAAGCAACTCGCTATTTTCATCTTGGCAGAAATCTCTGGCCTAATGGTAATAGTTAAGAATAGTCTCGAAAGTTTCCATTAATGAAAGTTTCTTAAAATTAATCGCAGTAGTTTCAAACATAGTAATTTAACATAGTTTTTTTTTTTTGGTATGGATGCATAATTTTCTTTCAGACTGAAACATTTAAACTTTATTAAAAAGGATTTTATGCAACGCGCGTACATATTTTCATAACGATGCTCGCGTTTTGAGATAAGCAACACACAATACATTCTTTCCCAGTTCAAGATGTCAAGTTTTGAGCGCTCTAAAAGTATTAAGGTATGGTAATGAGAATTGCTCAGTTTACCCTCCTAAGCATTATTTTTTGGATTTCACTTGCACAGCATTTTCTTAGATGGCTGACATTAATAACAGCGCTATCGTTACAATTTCTTTCTAGATTTAAGAAAGACTTTTCTAGAGATCGAGAGGAATCTAAATCTTTCCCAAATCCCTGCGCGTACATATTCCAAGGATTTGAATATCGTATCATCGAGAATAGCATTGTGCATTCTCTAACTCTTCTAGTAAGATGTATATCTATAGATATTACTCCAAAATTTATGCAGTTACTTTGCATGTGAAAACCAAGCTACGTTGAATGTCAACAAGCGTATTTCGCTTTGAATGCATTGATTCCATAGAGAATGTCTATTCCATTTTCTTTTGTTAGTGATTAATAGAAACCACTAGAAGAATAATTCATCGAGAAATATATGGCAATATTATCAAGTAAGAAAAATTTTATAACTATGAATTCATTAATTGAAAATAAAAAAAACATTCATATAATATTAAAATTCAAAGCAAGAATAAACTAATTATATTCAAATGATAGACAATAAAAACCTAAACATTTTTGATTATTTGCGAATAAAAAATATCACTACTATTTTAAGTATTTCTGGAGTGATTATTCAGTCCATTTTTAAAGGACTTTTAATTAAGGACTTAAAACACATTTTGAAATTATATTCTTTAAATAATCTGATTCAGAAAATTATTTTTTTCCGTAAACATTTCAAACATGACAGTTCAGGTTGACCATAATTTAAAAATTTGATTTTAAATTAGCCTACAGACGAAATAAATCATACAAAATTTTGAATTGTGTAGAGAACTACATAAGATTATGAGAATTCGATTAAGAATTAAAAATTTTAAATTGTTCAATGTCAAATAAAATTTTGTATGCTCTTTATTTAGCCCACATTTCAAATACCCCCACAGCCGAATATCACACGATTATAGGACCAAGGATTGGAGAGACGAAAATACATCGAAAATAAGATGTCCAAGTATGTTTATCTATTTAATAATAGTTACTGTTTACTGTCAAACACATTTCTAAATTTCCTATATGTCCTTGTTACATTGCCATCTGGTGGCATATGAGTAAATTATTTTAACTCTTGATACGAATTTCCGTCTCTTCAAAATTTTTTGATGATTGAATTTGAAATAAGGTCTTTTAACAGTGGATTCCCTGCATTTTTATTGATATCTGTAGCATAAGATAAATCTGGATAATGTCCTTACAATTTTCATTTTTTAAAACCTATTATATCAAAATAGATCTCCAAAATATTTGATACTGCACAGAAAATGAAAAGGTTTGTATGTGTTACTACTTAAAATCACAATGATTTTTTTAATTATAAGTTTAGTAGAAATAACCATAGGTAAACTACAATTTGCTTTTAATAGCAGGACATTTGAGAGATTTCAAAAATCAAACTGATCCCAAAATTTAAAATTTTAATGTGATTTATTTCACACATGCATAAATCAAATTTAACTTGTGTTTAATGTTTTGAAAGTAAAATGAAATCTTATTCCTAATTATATAACTAAATGTATTCAAATTATATTTTAATATATTTTTCCTTTATGCTTCATTTTTCATGAGAAAATAAAAATATTGTATTCTGAGCTTCAATTGAAAAGTATCATTTAAAATAAAGCTTTTTCGTTTTGGGAAGTTGGAATTTTATTATTAATTAATGATGAATAGATTTCCTCAGAATATTACTAAAATAAAATAACGGAAATGGTTTTCCTTAACGATATATTAAATTTAGTTAAGATTTAACTAATGTTCATGCGATATATGCTAATGTAAAAATAAGTTATAATTAACCAAAATCAGTGAAAGTGATTAATTGAATTATTACCTTTCCCGACTATTATAAATGGAGTCACAAATATTACTAATCATAATAATTAAAAATAAGAAAAATACTAAATGTTTTTAAAATTATTATCTCAGTCTATATAGATAAAATTCAAATAATATTATGTATTCTTTCATTTAAAAATGCATTATAGCCAGTTGATTAAAAGAGAATCATTATTTAAACGAATTTCATATAACAGAGAAAATAATTTTTAACACCATGTTATATTATGTACTTAAAATAATTAAAAATGACAAAAAAAATAGTAACCCCAATCTGATCACTTTTTAATTCATATGAAAGCTCAGATCTTTAGATATGTAACAAGTGGTCTCTTGCCCTCCAACATCACTAAATTTTTTAAAAGAAATAAATAAATTTCTACTTCATTTTATATAAACTATCCCGATTGAATTCAACAGCCACAACAGCAGCATCAACTTCAATTTCTTTCATATGGCAGAATATGAGCTCTAAAAAGATCATAAATAATTACCTAATCTCCATTTTCAAGTTAAATAGTAAAAACAATGCTTCTTTGTATATTATCTATGTGCAAAATCCTCGATGATGTTCTTCAGCGCGTCGTATTTCCAATTTCAGAAGTTTTTGATTTATATGAATTCTTATAGCTCTGATATCGTCATAGAGAGTCATCTATTACCTTCCTCTTCCTTTCGAAAGTTAAGAAATAGTAACTTTGACAAAATCGTCAATTAATATCGCCGCTTTGAAATATAAATAACCAATCAGAATGGCCTTTCATTATTGTGCAAATGCATAATTTGAAGTAACACGTTTGCCTTTCACTTATATTATTGTAATTATAATTTTATTCAGATTTTGACAATTTCAGATGTAGTTTGGCACAATTGCCAAAATTAATCTTATTAATAAGAGCCGCTCTCGAGGACCATGTTACTGGTAATTATAAAATGATGATATCACGTTTGGTGAAATACGTGTAATAAAAACAAAATGAATAAATGTTTTCAACTGTGAAGGGATAATAATTATAACTTATTTTGATTGATTAGTTACATGTGCGAAGAAGTGAAATTGATCTTATTGTTGTGGTTGAGAGTTTTGACTAATGTTTATTTTCCATTACTTCTCGATAATTGAGGTGAATATTTCTGGCAAGCCTTGATACTTGATTTCTGGCAACCCTTGATATACTGTTAATGATTAGATACTTTATTTAGTGACTGTGACTGAATAGTAATGAAAAAACTTCCTTCACAGAGAATGCGACAGTGACGTAAAGGCTTCGAGATTCCTCTCAAAAATGACCAGTGGAGAGAAACAAGTGACCATTATTGCTTCCGTATACAAGTAATATTAATAATCATATAAAATAAAAATTGGGGACATATGTACATATGATTTTGATTGAAGAATTGTTTCTATGAATTTGCCATTCATTTTAAGTATATAAATGTTGACAATGAAAAAGTCTAGTTATTTTTGTTTTAATTGCAACTTTATTAAAAAGTCAAATTTTTCTGAAAACATTTTTTTTTAATTAATAAATTTGGAGAATTATAAAGGCAAGTAAAGAAATTACTACATTTATTCAATTTACCCGATAAAATGTCGTCTCTTTTTCAGACTTCTAAATCTGTTCCAAAACATTTTGAATTTGTTTCCATAAAATAGTTTATTCATATCTTCCAGCCAGATTAAAATTACAATTCTTTTCATTAAACGATATCTTTCAAGTAATAAAATCTTGGAATATCACCATAAAATGTTTAGAAGAAAAGTTTACGATACTAATATCAATTACAGTCAATGATTATTACTAAATATTTAATTATCATTGACAGTCTATTGTTTAGCAACATAAATAAAGACATTTTACATAATTTAAGCTTACCTGGAATCTCATAAAGAATAAGAATTTTCCTTTCAAAAGGAACAAAAAACATTAACGAACAATTTTAAACTGCCTAATAATGTATTTAATTATGATACCAAGCTTTTCATTTCTTCGGAATGTTGATCATCAAAATTAATTACAATTTTTATCAACTAAATGCACGCTTGCAAAAATAAACATTACGATGTGTAGATATTTTGCTTTTGCTCTCACCTTCATTGAACAGTTTCAAAACTGTCCATAAATATTGCAATAAACATTTATTAAGGCAATATTTTAGAATAAACTGAAACTTTTAAAATCTAGAAGATAGTACTTACGATTCATATTCCCATTACGAATGGCAGGCGGTAATTTAATTTGTTCCGTATATTTTGTTTAATACTCAATCAATAAAACCATTTAACATTGTTATTTGTCCAATCATTTTTATCTCGGAGCTATTAATATCCCAAGAGGAAGTTTTAATGAGGCAATTTACTTGAGCTGACTTTTAAAAGCTTTGCTAAATTTTACTCTTGTTAGAAGGCATAGCTTTAGGCAGTATTTTTAATGAAAATTAATTGCCAGCGATTAATCTACATTAAAGGAAGCCAACAGATGTTAAAATTAAATGATATTTTCTTCTTTGGAAAATATAAAAGATGCATTTGGAATGATTTAAGGCATGACTACGAATTATTAAAGTATAGAATTATTGAAAAAATTGTAATTATTGAAGTAGCTTTGCAAATTGCTTATAATATACTTAAACTATGTTATCAACTTTTATAACCAAATTTTTAAAACTCCTCAGAAGCTACTAAACGATTTTATTATACAATTTGTTTCTATTCAATGGAATATTATGTAATATTTAATAAAATATTGAAAAATATAAAAATGCATTTTTATTGAAACATTTTGTGAAATTAAGTGGACGTTATAAAACATTAAAAAATAATGTCTTTTAATAAAATATTATAAACCAGGAATTCATCCATGACATTTTGATAAAATATTACGAAATACTATTAAAAGATGTCCTTTAAAATATTTTATAGCTTAAAAACATAGCGAAATCAGAAAATGACAGTCTTCTTTATTTGACAAAATGGCAAATAATGTTAAAATGCAAGAAGCAATGAATTTAACTCAAGCAAAAGTCTTCTTTTGAAAACATTGGATATTTTTCAACTTGCACTTGATGATTTCGTTTGTAAAAGTTAGACGTTTTCTAACTTATACTTCATGTAGCTCCCAATTTCGTTTGTGGACCTGGATTTCCCTATTATATAGTTTTGGCTTCATAATTGAATAATTCTAGAAATTTTTCCAGCAATAGCACTTTGTAAAATTTATATATTTCGTTTGGTATTCTTAAATTATGTGAAATTTTGATATAATGGGGAAATTTGAGAGTGTATAATTTTTTATTAGTATTTTTGGGTGATATTAGTAAACTTCTACATTCTTTTATAGCAAAAGTTAAAAGAAATCGTCCTTAATTCTGAACTTTTGCTGCATGTCTGATTTCTAATTCCTAATTATAATACTGTTGAGTGTATAATATTTTCTAAGAATATCCTAGAACGAAATTTGGAAATGGAAGTGGGCAATTTTATTAAGATAAACAAAAATACTCCACGGTAGATTTTATGGTTATCAACGTATTCAAAAGTTTCAGAAATTAGAAATTGTTTTTTTCTAGCTTGAATAAAAAATAAAGGAAAATTATTTATATTAGAATTATAAATCATTGATTATAAATAGAATTATATAATTGATTTAAAATCAAAGATAAATCATTAGGATCATTGATTTTAAAATACAATTAAAAAAATCCTTCGAAATGAATTCAGTTCGCCTTTACTCTTTGATAGTATTTTCTTTTCGATTGTTTATTTATCATCTTTTCGCAACTTCTCATTGCAACTTCTGAAAAAAAAAATCTAAAAAAATGTATCCGAGAACACAAGGTTTTAAAGTATTTGCATTATTCTTATCGGATAGTAGATTTTTGTTAAATATATGCGTGACCTATGCTACCATCTATACAGTGGGAATTCGTATAAAAATATATATAAATCTATGTTAGCGTTAACGGGTTTTAGTGGCATTAATTGAAATATTTGCTAACTTTAATTCGCCAAAGAGACCATTCTCTTAAAAAGGATTCTAAAGGATTTAAAAAAAAGTATTTGAAAATAAAAGTATATTCTCCCAGAAAGTAGAGATTTCAGAATATATACCTTGTGCACTCAGAAAAAAAATCATTTTTGTCGAATTGGCGTATTTAGCAGTTTAATCATTATTAATCTCAAAATGTAATTTTTAAAAATTTTAAACACTTTGATCTTTTTTTAACATTTTTTATTAATTTAATTACAACTAAAATGATAAAATATCATTTGAAGTTACGAAAGTAAGAAAAAAATTTATCCATATTTTGTATATAATTATATTCGTTTTCAGGAATATCTAGCATTATCTTTGCCAGTATAAGTAATTCTAGTTATGAAACGATGCAGATTATCAGGAAATACATTTTTACTACCTATGATAAGAAATGTTTCTAGTAAGTAGGCAGCGAACTAAGAGAAGGTTTTGAATTCCCGTATTTCAATATCTCACTCCAAACAGATAGAAATGTTTTATCGATCAATATTTTTGAGTGTCTGAAAATTTTGAAACTTTCAAATCAATAGAAAGAGATGAAATATTTATTTGAAAATGTCAGCAGATAGTCTGCCGATTTCTTTTCAGAATTCCTTAATGCACTGAAAAATCCCATTTCTTCCGTAACTTGTTTGTCAACGCGTGGGTTGTTACATAAATCCAAGCAAAAAGATAAAAAAAAAATAATTCTTTCTGAATAAACAATATTTTTCAGAATAGCTTCCTTTGAGATTTACACATTTATTTCAATGCCACTTGAGTTTTTGTTTTTATTATTATTATTATTATTATGCCCATGTTGAATTCCTTCCATGCTGACGGTTTTCTTGAATAGATTTGTATTTTAGTCGCCAAATCTCAAAATATTTCAAAACATAAAAAAATAGTAAAGTTTTCTTCTGCTCAGTTGATTTCAAATATAGCAGAAACATCGCAGATGGAATTTCTGAACATAGTAGATGGCTAGAGTTTCGTAAATTTGTAAGAACGATTAATTAATTGATTAATTAATTCCCACTATGTATTTAAGTGAAAACATTAAACACAGTGATTAGAACTAGCGTTTCTAAATATCTCTGAATAGTATCACAAATGGTTCACTCTTGCTTATAATAAAAATAAATGTGTGATTGTGTGTGTGCGTGTTATAGAGCATATATCATTTGATCTAAAGATATACTTTTAAAAATTACAGTTAATTTAAAACTTAGCTAAAATTTCCAATAAGGATATAACCTTTGAAAATATTACAGTTCAAGAATGTTTTTTTTTCCATCATCTTAATAATCAAAACACTTTATTTTCACTTACGAATTTTTTAACATATAAGTTAACTTTTTATTCTTAATCAATTTTAAAAATGCAAAAGGGTTTCATACCATGCTTGTGATACAGTTATGCATTTCTTCAAAGAATTATAAAATTAAGAACGCATTCATTACTAAAAGTAAATTTAAATTATTTTACATTGCACGAATTGATAAAATTAGTTTTTCATCGATAACTAAAATCTGAAACGTCAATTTCTAAAACTGATATTTTAGAAACTGATGAAGGAACTTGTCTCTCTCTCTCTCTCTCTCTCTCTCTCTCTCTCTCTCTCTCTCTCTATATATATATATCTATAAAAAAATATATATATATATATATATATATATATATATATATATATATATATAGATAGATAGATAGATAGATAGATAGGTAGAGAGAGAGAGGGAGAGAGAAAGGGAAAGACAAGATTCAGCATAGAACGAGTCCAAAAAAGTATAACAAGCGTTAAGCACGGCAAAAATAACAAATATATTAAAGCACCTGGGCTTCAGTGCGGATTGTGAAAAAAAATTTTAATTTTTTTAATTATAAATTTATTTACACCTTCTAAAGTATAAATAAGTTAATTTATGTTTATCATAATTTGCCTATACACATTTGTCTATACTATAAAGTTTCTCACTTCTATTTATAAAATATGTTGATATATGCTTATTTTAAAATTTAGAGGAACTTATCACAATTTTCAATGATAACATTTATTTGATTTCCAATTTCTGTATAAACATTCTTTATATAAACACTTAAGAGACTAATCATCTAAGATATCTTAAAGAAATAGTGATATATCTGAAAAATAAAGAAAATAATTTGCTTTCCAATAGGCTCTATTTCAGTACATATTCTTTTTGAAATGGTTATTTATATTTTATGTAATCGTATTATCGACCTAGTTGTGAAAGAATAGTAACTTCGTTTTCCGAAATTGCTCCTGGAAATACATTCACAGAACTGTTTAGTAGTTGCAAATTTCAGGATTCTTATTTCCATGTGGAGTACGACATTGCATTTCAAAAGAGGCTGGAGACTTGGGGTAATTAATACTGATTTTTTAATATTTTTCAATCAATCATTTTTATTCAATTGGTTGTAATACTCTTTAATAGTTTTATTCGTCAAGTCATTTTCTTTAATAAGTTATTTTCTTATTTAAGTATTCATTATCTTTATGTATTTTAAAAGGTTATTTCTGATAAAACAGTGAATTCAACAAGTATTTTCTACTGACTTATCATCTTTCCTTAATTCATCATTGATTTAAATTGCATTTAGAATATTCAAATATATATTAAATTTTGTGATGATATTAAATTTTTTTAGACGTGTAATATCTGATTGATCATCTTCTAAGGGATCTGTATATTGAGTACAATTTGGGTAGACAAAGAAATTATACCTGTATTTTGAAAAAATGCAGATTTTTTTTAGTTATTCTCATAAATCTCAATCTTTAATTTACTGACACTTTATTTTATCTTTCTTATTTTTAATTCCCCTCTGTTATGGCTACTGATATAAATGTTATTTTTGATACAGAATCTACTTTCTCACAACATGTGAATAGCATTATTTCAAAATCGTATAAATAATTTTATTTTCTTATGCTTTAAACCAAATATTTTTCTTAAAAGTAAGCGATCATGATCTCTTTTTTTATACTTTCCATTAAACGCTTAATACGTAATCTTTTTACGATCTGTTCTATTTACAAAGCTGTAGAAATTTTTGAGTTGGTTAGTTATAAAATATTTCATTACTTTTATAAGAATAATCTTATTTTTTCTGCATATATTTTCCGCTTTGTTTCGAAAAATTTGTAATGTTTGTAGATTGAAATCTCTTAGAAATCCTCACTGCATGCAGTTTTTCAATAAAATTACGAAACCTTGAATAGTTGACCAGGAATTATTCATTGTATACGTTTTAAATGCCAGCCAGAAGGCTGAAAGACTGAAAACATTGACAATATTGTACACAAATGTTATAGATTTGTTAAATATATAACCTATTACAATTTGTGTTTTACTATTTTTAAATTTATATATTTTATACCTCTGATTGGTGTTTGATTAATACATTTCGTTTGATTAATAATTTCATTCATATTATGCTGTTAAATACAAATTCTTTAAAGTGTTACTAATTTTTCATATATAGTTTTTTTGTGCATTTTTGTACATTAGTTTACATTTTATCTGTCATTACATATTTATTTTGTCAAGCATTATTATAATTGAGTTTTTATAAATAAATAAAATGAAAAAAAAAACTATTCTTTTTTTCACTTGTCAATAATTATTATTTGAGATTCCATAATATTTATTCTCACATACACTTATTCAAAGAATACTATAATACTCGGAATCATACCAGAAACAATCTCGTTACCTATTAAAAATTTTTAAGCATTCTAATCAAACAAACCTATTACGTTCCCATTAATACACAATGTTTGTTTGTTCTTTAAATATACAGCAGGCATAGATGCGTCAATCTTTGTTTTACTACCATTAATCTGCCCATTAACTTCGCAGTGAAGATTTACTTTGAAAACGCCCACCAGTCAATGACCATTAGTTTTTTTCAGAAAAAAAACTTTTAAAGACATTAATTTGTTCTTACTGTCAGTGGAATCTGCAGAGAAACATTTCCTCCTCTAAAGGCATTGTAGACCTACCCTTTTCGATGTGCAACTGATGTTTTGAGACTGTATGCTAGAATAGAAAATAACGTCACAATTTGTTTGTGACGTTCAGATATGAACAAAGCATTTCCAAACCAAGGATAAATGCTGTAATAGAAGTTTTACTATCAAATTATTATTTTTGTAAGTATTTTCAACCGCATAATTTTTAGAGATTTTTAAATAACCATGGCAATAATTTTTGGCACTAAATTTTAGACAAACTAATGTCTATAAGGAAAATCCCGAAAAGATCATTATGTGTATGTATACATTTATGTCAATAATTTATACTGGTGCTCAAAAAGGCACTAAACATTTTCTGCTTATCTCCATAACTCATCGGTAATATAGAATTTTTTTGCAGTTATAGCATTGAATTTCATTGTATATTCCATTTCACAATTTTTTGTTTTAATTTAATATGTTTCCATTCATCAGCCCCAAAAATTGCTTTCCTGCTTAAAAGAAAGGTTTTATTTCTTTTGGAATGCAAACGAGCTTTGGTTTTATTAATCAAAAACGATTGAAGATATGAAAACTGACGAAAGCAAGGAATAGTGTATTTATGTCTAAGTGTACAGTTTGCATAATTATTTGTTTGTATGAATGTATAACCAAATATTTGCATATAGGCTTCCAAATTTTTCAAAGAAATTTTTTAATACAAAAAGAGTTAAATTAATAAAATAATATCCGTACTTAAAATCTAAAATTATTCTTAGCTAACAACATTAAAATTTCTTCTAAAATAATAAATTTATAATTCTTTTATTCAAAAGACTATTTAAGAAATTTTGTTAAGAAAAAAAATAATACAAATAATGAAGAAACCATGTAGTGTTAGAAAAAAAAATAATTGATTATTAAAAAGGAAATATTATTAATAATTTAAATAAAATAAATTCTAAAGTTTCCTAGTTCTTAACTTATGCCAGTTCTAAACTTAAATATCAAATGATAAGTGATAAGTTTATAAAATTTAAACAATGGAAATTCAGTGGATATAAGTTGCATAATTGATGTATTCCATACAAGAAATAAATTATATGAAAATTTGTGAACGCAAAATTTTAAACTAGTTTTCAAAATGTATTTCTCAGAGTATAATTTATGAAATTTTAAAAATATTTAAACATTTCTTTACCCGTACCAATCGATCGTGCAAATTCTATACTAGCAGGCCTGTTTCTGTTTCAAATGAAGGGATGTAAAATAAGTTATAACAATGAATGTCTTCTCTTTACATCCTTCTGCCTCCATCGTTTGAAATAGAAAAATCAAGCCGAATAGAATCCGCACTGACTTTTGAGCTGGGTTAGTAGTGAAGATATTAAAAGGCGGCTATATGAAATTTATAATTAATTTTTATTTTAATACGTTTAGTTTCAAGTTAAAACCCTAAAAAGGCATTATCAATATTTAAATTAAACTATTATGCCTAAGAGAAAAATTCTAATAATTAAGATGAAAAGTTTATTCTAAGCGAATACACATATTTGGAATTAAAACATCATTTGGGTTGAAATTAATTAACTAAATTAATCTCGATGTTAAAAAAAGAGTTGTAAACGGTGTCTTACAGAATTTTCTAAATTTTATATCATTTTAAAATATATACCTAGATACTTCATTAATGATCATCTGCTTCCTCACTCCCAATTTTTGAAAGTAGTCTTGAAAACACTGTATCTACTAGTTATTAAAGTTCATTCTATAACGAAAAAAAAAAACACATTTTTTCGACAAAAATCTACAACACTAATTACAGATTCAGCATTTTTTTTTTCATTAATAAGCTTATGAAGTCTAATGATATCATCATTGGTTCTTCATCCGACTCCTCCCTCTGTTTTCAAGACATATTAATCCTCCCCAGCATTAACAAAGCATTGATTTCGCCAATTAATTTGTCTTCTCACTCCCAGTTTTGGAATTATTTGTAAAATCAATGCATTTCCTAATTATTATTATTCATTCTGTAATGAAAATAATTTTTTGCTACAAAAATCCAAATTAATCCATTAATTACAGTACAGATTCAGCAAATACCTTTTTTATTAGGAAGCCCATGAAGTCTAAATATAATATGAATGATTCCCTATTAGATTCCTCCCTCCATTTACAAGAGAAATTATAAAATAAAACCTCGGTAAACCCCCAGCATTAACAATACACTGATTTCACCAATTATTTTCTCAAGTTTGAGGGTTAATTAATAAATCCCTGTCCTGTATTATTTTATAAGAATATTTTAATACAGTACTTTCATTTGATGTGAAAAGATGCAACTTCTGAAAGTTGGTTGACATTACTAAATTGATTTTATCAATGCAGAAGTCGAGAAACTAATTACTGCAGATCAATAGAATAATTTAATCTAAACAAATAATGACCTTCAACAATAATTTTATGACATCAATCTGAATAATTGCATTGCAAATTGTATCCTAAAAATAGCATTTTATATTTGAATTTGTTTTGAAATTCAGCAGAGAATTAGATATTCTGTATTTCAAAATATATATGATTTCATTGATAAAAAAAGAAATAAGATGTAGAAAAAATTGGATTAAGTAATTATTTCTAATTAAATTCTAAAAATAATTTAAGAGAATTATGTAATATCTATTTTGAGTTTGAATGAGTTGAGTGAAAAAATTGAGTTTGTAATATATTTAATTAATTTTGTAATACAAATTATTTTAGAAAAGTCGTAGAGGTTACGAATTATAATGTTTCGTTTTCCTAATGTATGCAATGAAAAAAAATTATTAATATTAAACGTTATTTTAATTAATTAAAAAAATGAAAAATAATTTCTACAGTAAATGCAGAAAATTATGTTTTGTCCGTTTGAAAGAAATGGAAACGAATTATTTTAATTAATTTTATATAACTCTGTTGATATTAATTATATCTATTTTACCCAGTATTCTAAAAGATAGATTATTTGAAACTGTGGACATTAGATATTCCATTAAATCATGATAATGCAATATAATTCAGTTTTGTTAGAACTACTTTGAAAATCTCACATTTTAAAGAATATTTAAGAAAAAAAAATAATTATAATGTGTTTTAATTGTTTGTGTAATTTAGTTGTTTATGTATTAATTCCTATAATGTTCTCCTAAAATTGATAAAAATGAAGACAATTAATTATTTTAATTTAAAAAAAATAAATTCATTACATTTAATTTCAAGCCATGAAAATTTAGAGTGAATTAAAATAACACTAAGCGTCAGAAAATATTTTATCAGCGTATACAGATAAAAAAAATGTGTAACTTTATCTTTTTATAATGCATAATTTTATAACTATAACCTTGTCTTAATCATACATACTTAAAAAACATTTAGTAGAAAATAATTAATTATTAAATAAAATAATTTTAT
>JAPMOR010022952.1:0-18475 GCA_026543865.1 Argiope aurantia | reverse complement strand
AATTTTATAGATGCATTTTTAATGAGCATATTTTCTGTGTCGGTCATCAATATTTTAAGGAATTGAACTTTAAATCTTCGCATCTAGCTAAGTTTTCTAAATATCTGTATACTAATGAATGTGCATTTAGTAGAAAATAATTAATTATTAAATTAAATAATTTTATAGATGCATGTTTAATGAGCATATTTTCTGTGCCGGTCATCAATATTTTAAGAAATTGAACTTTAAATCTCCGCATCTAGCTAAGTTTTGTTAAATATCTGTATACTAATGAATGTGCATTTAGTAGAAAATAAATAATTATTAAATAAAATAAAATAAACGAGAATATATTGTAATTAATTACAATACATGCAATCGTCAGCCTTTTGATACTGTGTTAAGAATGTTATTATATGAAGTGTTATGAATTATTGAATTATGATTATATGAAGTTACATTATCATAAGAAGTATTAAATATTATTTTTTAAGCTGTACTTTCTAATCCTATACTGAATGTACAAGGAAATTTAATAAGTACACTTGGCCTTATTCACAAGCACGCTATTATCGACTGATAGCATGAGAATCAAAGCATTTGGGCATCATAAGTCTTCTTGAAATAATTGCCACGTTAAATGACAACTCTCCATATTATATGCGCCATGTGATCAGTTTCTGGAGTTATTTCGGGTTTAATTTTGAGGCAAAACGAACGCATTCTCCTTTTTATGTCTGTTATTTCTTTTTATTTCAGACTTTGCATTTTAATCACATTCAGAAATGTAAAATCTTCAGTACAGGCGTGGAAATTCTAGAGCAGCATCATATTTGGGTTCGCATACGTGCAGATGTTACTGTATATACACTAAGCGTTTAGATATTAACATTAGAAACACGGGAGCGACTACTTTGATTTCAATAGTAAATATTTATTTTGTTTTTTTTTCTCGCCTTCTTTTTTTTCCTAAGTTTTTACTTATTCCTCTCCATTTCTTTATTTATAAATAATATTGGAAACAAAAATTATTTTATTTCGCTAATTATTATAGATGCCATTAATGTGCATACCTAGTAAGGCTGCTTACCGACCTTTTACTCGATTAGAAAACTCCACAACCAATGTTTAGTTTTCTATAATATGTACAATTACCCCGAGCTCTTTTTATTTCTCATTTTACAAATACTTGAATATTACTTAATGAGAAAGCTTTTAAATGAATAAGGACGGTGGTAAATGATTACTAGTTAACCACTTACAGCATTTTTGTGCAGGAGTATATTTTATTCATTGGAATGATTGCTAATCCTTTATTTAAATATTTTTTTATACTTATTAATTCATTTTTTTACCTGTTAACACACATATTTTCTAACGTGACATTGCAAAGAATGTTGCTATGAGAAAGCTACTGAAAAAGTAATTTTAAAAAACTTGCAATATTTATCTGAAATTGATTCTGAATTAAATATCAAAGCATCGGAGGATTTTATTTTAAGTACATACATTGTAATCTTATATATTTTTTACTATAATAGAAATAAATACAAAAGCAATATTCTCCATAAAATTGCTATTAAATAATGACATAATTTTGAAATCAATCATAATGCCCCTTTATATATCTTATTTGAAATTCAATTAAAATTTCCGATGTTTGTTTATGACCAAGCATAATTGGAATTTCATAATTATTTTGTTTCTTCTCTAACCAGTATATTTTTTTTCTTTCTTAAGAATATTCAAAAAGGAATAGCAAGTAATACTGGTATTATTTCAGAGATTAATTTCATAATTTAAATATAGTTTTATACAGAGTTAGAGAAACAATTTTTTTTTCTTAATCCCTTCTTATTCATCATCATGTTATTTGAATAAATATAAGCAAAATAAATAAAATGTCTCTGATGGTGTGGGGAAAGTTTTACTAATATATATGAGAACTACATTTTGCTTGAAAAATGTAGAATTAATTTGCAATTAAATAATTTTTTGTTAAATATATTTGTTTTAAGAAAAAAATGGAAAGTCCATCATATTTTAAAATTCACATTGTTTAGAAATTTGAAATAATTTAACAGACACCTTAGACAAGCATTTCATAGTGATGACAGGAATCTTGCGAACCAAATACGGAACTCTACTGTTACCGCATCAAAATTCGAAATGTTTCAATATTGAGGAAATTAATAAATTTGTCAATTTTATTACTAAGTGTGCAGTAAAGGGTACAATTTAAGGGAAGAATACCTTTCCAGCGATTAAAAGCTTTTAAGAGAATATTACTTTCCATTATCATCAACATTATTTGCAATATACGCTTTATAATTCTTATCCATAGAAATCGATGAATTTCCTCTGTTATTTCACCAACAGGTGTTGATTTAATTTGAGAAATACAAAGAAACTGTAAGTTGTATGTACATTTTTATATACACATAATAAATAAAAAATCAATCTTTTAAAATTATTGCTTTTTGTAAAACTTAGATTACCTAAGTTAATCGTTAATAAAATTTAACGAATCTACTTATGCCAGTAAGTCCTTTGAATGTTAATGATGCCTAAATTTTATTTTTATAAATAATTTGAAGTAAATAGATATAAGTTATCTAATTCATTTGGAACAGAACTTGATGAATCATCATATTAATTCAATTTTGTAAAGCCTAGTATTTTAAATTAAAATTTCTTTTGTCAGATTCAAAGTAGTACTCAGTGTTTAAAAAGTAAGCATCTGTTAAACACGAAGTTATAACGGTACAAAATTTACATTAATCTGTGATAATGGTATCAAGCTTATTTCCGAGGATTGTAAGACAATATTTGATAAACAAGAAATAACTAGGTGATTATTTTGTATAATATATCGAAAAGAAGATACTATAATTTAAATTTAATATGAAAAGCTATATATTTAAAGCTGCTGTAAATTTAAAGTAACAGAATAATTTATATATTTTGAATGTTATTTCTTTGAATTAACACTTCTTTTTATTTTATGCATTTTTACCGCTACATAAAAGCAAAATCTTTTTATTTATAACAAATGGAATAATATTAAATAAATTTTGAATAAATGATTCTAAGTGCTGGATTCAATGACAGCAATTTAAACAATGTTTTTATTTTCATGCATTGAAATTAATGAATATATCAATAAAATATAATATATTGTTATATTCTCTAAAAGAATAAACAGAAAACAAATAAAAGAAAATTAAAAATATTATATTCCTTTTATTTATAATAAATGGAATCACATTAAAAATTTTGAAGTCATAACGTTTAGTACGGGTGACAATGTCTCTAAACTATGTTTCGTATTAAACTGATTTCTTATAAAAATGGGGGCAAAGCAAACAACCTATGAGCATTATATTCCTTACAGCGTCCATTGGTCATCTCACATCAACTGTAATGTATCATCTCAGCTCATTGAAAGCATCCCCTTCATAATTTTCTTCTACCATTCATCATTTCAATGCCTTTGTCATGAAGTTAATCAGTTCTAAAGGTCCATCTCTCTGATTAATGGAAATATTTTTCGTAACATCCTTTTAGTTTATTCTTCTCTTTTTTTAATAACATCAGATTGACTGTAAACCACAAATCCATTGTTCATCTTTTTCTTATATTTTACTAATATTTATTGATATTTGATTTAATATATGATTAATATATATTTAAGATAATGATTCCATATTTTTAGAAGAAGAAGAATAATTAAGAAAAAAAATTTAGAAAGAAAAATTTGAAATTTTTAAAATCGTTATTAACAATTTCTTTAGAAGTTAAACTCCAATAACAGCATGCCATCCTACCAGCAATTTAGGCGATATTTTCAAACATATAATTTTTTTCTTATCAATTGAAAATATCCGTTTTCCAAAAAAGTTTCAGAAAATTAAAAGCTTCATAAATACCTGAACATGGAAGAATTTAAGAAATTCAATGAAAAATCTCATTTAAATTTTCTGTCGAGAATTTATTTTTATTTGTTGGTATCACAGATATAATCTTGTCATAAGTGGCCGCGAAGAAAAAAGGAACATCAGTATCAATTAGTTAAATAATAAATTACATACATGTTTGAATTAAAATCTATACTTATAAATAAAGCTCAATGTGTGTGTGTGTTGGCGCTCTACAGGTCAGGTCATTTGACCAACAGCTACTAAATTTGGTACATGTATACCTTAGAGGTCGGAAATGTGCACCTGAGGTCCCTTTTTTGTATTTTTTAATTAGAATTTTAATTATTAATTAAAAACTAATTTTCCCGCCACTAAGTCTTCCATTTTCCCCACCGCCAAATGAGTAAGGCTTCAGTTTTTTCCCCCAACAGTAATGAGGCTAGGGTTAACATTTTTCGGCCGATTATTTCAAACGATTCTGTTCATTTTCTTAATGTTTTCTGCATTTAAAATTAAACATTTTTAATTAATAGATCTTTCAGATTCATCTGAAGTACTTTTGAATTAAATAACACAGAATAAAGGAAATTAAAAATGCCTAATCTGCATAGCGTTACCCCAACGGGCGTAGAAAAATTCACGCATTTGCGTTACCGTAACTGGCGTTGAAAATTCACGCATGCGCATTTTGTTCTGATTGTTGTCATGAAAACCATTATCAACTGATGCGTATTTGATTTAAATTATTTTTAGGTTAGTTGCATGCTTTTGTAATTAAATTGTATTGATGTTAGTTAGATATTTTTTGTATATGCTTATAGTTTTAAGTACATCGTTTTTTAAGTAGTTTTTTAACCTGTTTTCATGCGATTATTTTAAATGATTCGTTTTATTTTCTTAGTGTTTGATGCATTTAAAATTGAACATTGTTAATGAATTGATCTGGTCATGAAGAATCTGAGAAAATTTTGTTGACAAATTCTTGCAATATTACATAAATTAAGAAAGATATTCTTTAGTGCCCATAAAGTTTAAAAGCTCAGTGACTGTTTTCAGTAATCATATTATAAAAAATGCTTTGTTTCAGTAAAAAATATTATTATATTAATTGCAGATTAATCCTTTCCACTTTAATTTAAAGTATAAATTCTACGGGTGATAACAGAAAATTAGAGAGATACATATTACGTTATGACTGAAGGCGTTTATAATATTATGAGTGAATTATATGACTATCAAAATTTGAAGTTTTAAAATATTTTATGAAGAATCTATTATAGTAGGAATTGCATAAAATATTTAATTATTAAAATTTTAAAGAACATTAAGATTTGCGAACCGACTGGTCACCAAAGGCGGCTAGTATTAAATAAGAATAAACAAATTTCTTAAAAGGATATAAAGATTTTAAAGCTTTTACTATTTGTCATATACTGGTGTATGTTTTCAAATAACAATCAATGTATATTTTATCCCAATCTTGTTGGCAATTTTTATTTGAAAAGAACATTTTTTATAGATGATTAATTTTAAATCATGCAAAATTTGAAACCAATTTGATGAAAACCAAGGAAATATATTTCCGTTGCTTTATATTTACCATATTTACGATAATTCCTATTAATAATATTATGTTCATTGACTATCAGATCCCTTGAAATATTTCTTATTCTCTAAAATTTGTCAATAGAAAAAGATGACCTTCAGCTGATTTATGGTCGCTCTTCGTAGTCAAGTGATTTATTTCTATGAAGATAAATCTAAAATTTTCATTTTGGAAAATCTTTTAATTTTTTTAAAAAAATGCCATGGTGAATAAAAGGCTTGTTCAAAAGAATTTTCTCTTCAAATTGCTTTTTAATTCAAATAATTAAATTATAATAAATTAAAAAATATATTATTAAGATAATATACTTCAGATAGCAATATTGTTATTAAAGTTATAAATTTAAAAGGATTAAGCCATTTTAAAAAATAGGTTCATCTGATTTGATGATAACATCAAACCATAAAGTTTATGAAACTAACTTATAAAAACTGTTTCTTGAATCAAATCTATTAAAAGGAAGATTGCATTTAGAGCACGCCAATGCTGTTATATCTAAAACAAAAATGAATTTAACGAATTAAAAATAAATCATTTAAAATGAAAAAAAATTACTAAAATGGAATTGAAAAGAAGGAAAAGGTGAACCTGGCTTGAAAACTTTATCAAGAGGCACCTTCAGGCAGATATTTTTCTGTAAGGGATGGGATTTCGGTTGAAATATTAACCCTTCGTGACCTAAAAATCCTAAGAAATTGATGCTACTACTTTAAAAATACAAATGAATTTAACCAAATTAGAAATGAATATTAAGTTCCAATTTCAAAAAAAAAAAAAAATGATTAAATAGAATGAAAAAGAAAGAAAAGATGAATCTCTCCTGAAGACTTTATTAAGGGTTACCCTCAGGCAGGGATTCAAATCAAGGATTTTTTCTGTGAGGGATGAAATTTTGGTCCAAGTATGCCTCCTTACTCTAAAATGATAAGGAATTGAAGTTATTTGTTGACAAGAATTATTATAAATAAAGCAATAAAATTTAAATTATACAAAATATTATTTCAAAATTCAAATTCAAGCTAAATCACAATAAAATTGAATCAAACTAAACAACTATGAGATAAATATCAAACTATGAAACAAAAAAAAACTTTAATAAAATATAAAAGCCAAGAATGTATCAGATGAAAGTAAATATATTCCAAAATGTTTATTATGAAAAAACTAAACTTACTATTGCAGAAAAATAAACTAAACTAAATTCAACTTTCCTACACATAAAACTTGAAACGTCTACTATTCTAGGTCAAAGTGCCTCGTCATCAATTTTTTGAGATTTTCGGGTCAAGACATATCAAAACTTGGACGGAAATGACACACCTCACAGAGAAGATCCCTGGTTTGAATCCCTGCTTGAGCATGATCCTTGATAAAATCATCATCTTTTCCTTCTTTTTTATTCTATTTTATCCATTATTTTACAATTAATAATATTTATTTCTAATTTGGTTGATAATAAGGAAATTATTTTGAATTTTTAATAAGCAATGGATTAATTTTAGAAGTTACATTAATTCCAGTTTAAAAATTCATTTGTAATATTTACAAAACTAATCGAACTATTAAGGCCAACACGAGAAATAATTTACTTTCTATTTGATATACTAGACTTCAATAAACTTATATATTATACATAAATAAAAGGATTCAACTAACTGCAGAAGAAATGTTTTGTGAAAATAATATGTAGATTCTTTCTATATAAATTTCTTTAATGACGCTTTTTATTTAAGCACATATGGACCGAATTATTTTTATCATCGAAAGTATACATAAAAATGCGTAAAGAATTAAATCGTTCTACCGATTTCTTTTAGCATTTAATGTAAATTGTTTTAATCCAAATAACCAAGCGTGTGTTAAATTTCATTAAATTCTATAATATGTATTAGCGTTATAAACAGAATATTATGCATTTTATAATAAAGTTATTATTAAGATCATTATGGGCAAATTTTGTTTGCAAAAATTTCATTAGACTAACAATTATAACAAACAAATGTATTCGTAAAACTCATTAATTAACTGCTAATATTGAGAAAAAAAACATATACCTCAAAAATACAAAATATTATAAATCGAATTTTAAAAATGGATAGAATCATTTACTGTAAATGATTAATAATAATATAATTAATTGAATTTTAAGTAATCGAGAAATTCATTTTTATTTTTTCTTTTCTATGATGTTTGATAAATTGCAATAAACAAAATATTATAATCCTTTTAAGAGAATCAAAAAGAAAAAATGAAACTTTTACATTCATTCAGGAGTAGAAAATTTTTATTTTCTTTCAATTTATGTATTTTTCAATTATTTAAAATTATATTTTAATGTCGAAATTTTAAAGAGTATGCACTGAAAAATTCAGACAAGTAAAATATTTTAAAGCTTCGTTTAACTTGATAATAGCTGAAAGAGATTTTCAAAGCATACATTAAATACCATTTTCAAGCTTAGTTCAAAAAGATTTTCAAAGCATACCTTAAATAACATTTTCAAGCTTACAGCTTTAGTTGAAATTTACAATTTTAATTCTATGTGATGACTATTATATCTCCACCAAACACTTATTACAGAAATATACTTCTCGGCGGTTCGACCGTTATTATAATTCCATTTCATTATAAAGATAGGAACAAAAGATGATTCTTTTATTAATATTTTCAATAATAGGCATTCAAAGTTTGTCTATATCCACTGCTTGTTTTCTCATTGATGCCTGTTAATTCAGTTTTATAATTCGATTTACATGCTTCCGTAATGAGTGTTTTATCTTTTAAATCAAAGTTCGTTCAGTGAATTAACTTTCATATTTGGTTCAGATCTTACTGTTTATCCTGCAACGTGATATAAACGCAGTTCCAGATTGATAGGCTCATCGTTCCAGCAGTTTTCTCATGGTACCAAATTCAGGCGTGATTTTACCAATATCTGCTATTAATTCTACTAATATAATTTGCTTATTAAGGGAGACTTTTCTTGCCCTCATTCCATTTAAAATTTTTTAAACAATCAGTAGATAGTTTTTGGAGCAGAATTCTTACACTAATAATGTTTTAGATGTTTTTGTTTTTCTGTTTCAAGTAATTCTTGATTAATAAGTCTGCAAATAAAAATGCTCATCTTACAATAGAAATTACAAAATAAGTGTAAAGTGATTCAGTATTAATTACTTTTATGTAATTAATCCTTTCATTCTTAAGATAATTAGATTTCAGGTATCTCAGAATGCTGAAACGCCCGAATTCATTTTTCACATTAAAAAAAGCCTTTAAAAATTGCTTTTATTATTAAAAAAATTGTTTGCGCGGGCGAATATCTCTAATGAACAAAGCGCGGACCTCATATTTGGGTGGAGGAAGAAATTTCGTAGCGAAAGTCACGCTTCTCGGTTACTCGCCGTAATATCATAGAGTGAGTGATGGAGGTTTTTTAATATTGAAAGATTTTAATGCCGCCAACTTTTCAGCATCATACAGAAATTATTAAATTCGAATAAATTACCGTAACCATAACCAAAACTCTATTATTGTCTATAAAGAAGATATTCTAAAGACAATTTTACTTCGTATGGATTATAATAAATTTCAAAAAATGCTCGGTTTAATTCTTCTTTATGCATACAGATGGATACCAGCAGAATTTATTTAAATTAAAAGGCCTCACGACATTGACTAGGAAGTTTACTACAGCAAAATGTTTTCAAAATTTATTCCGATCCTTACAATTTGCAAATTTTTTTTAAATTTAAAATGCAACAACTTCTTGAAAAGGAATGGCATGAAACAGGGAGGTTCTTTTTAGATCGTTATTCTTCAGTATAACAGGTAAATAGCTAGTGCCTTGGAGGATAAGCGAAAATTCTATAGAAAGTTCTTCGAAAAGCTGCTTTTAGTTCAGTAAAAATCTTCCTAATTTGATGTTAGGATGACAGCGCAAACAAAAAGGATCGCATCTCTTTTTTCCAAAAATGTTTCCCATATTAAAGTTTGAGGCGATTTTGTAAATCTGTAAAACTGTTTCATTTATAATAGGGCAAAAATTTTTATTCGAATAAAATGCATGTAAAAGCGTAAATATGAAGAAAGTATGTATATAAGCCTTATTTCTAATTTATTTCGTCAACACATAAGAGTTTATTGAAAGGAAAATATGTGAAATGCTAATTTAAAAGTTATTCCACTATGTATTTCTTTAAAATGAACTTCAATTTTATATTATGTTTCTCATTGTTAAAAAAATAACGAAAACTTTTAGTTATTGATTATAAATATGTCTGTTGCATATATGTATCTGTTAGTGCTATATAGGCCATTATGCTTGAGTTATAGCTGTAAAATTTGTCACATCCTTACTTTAAAGGATATGAATCTCAATATATAACAATGTACCCTTAAATTAATCCTAATCCTAAGCCTGATTTGACATTTATTCATTTAAACTTCCACAAATATGTATTCCACTAAAAGTATATCAGCATTTTTTTTAAATTCAAGAATTTGTCTTTTTAATAATATCACTTTATGCTTTAATTGCACAATCATTGTTGGGATTTTAACATTTTTAAATATTTTATTATATATATATATATATAATTTTTTCTGTTTCTAATATTTTATTTTATTGTTACACTGAGGTTATAGTTGATTCCATGATTTCAATAAAGATTTTTAATCAGTGACCATCTGCCATTGTTCAAAATCAGAGGAAGGAAGGATTATTTTAATATTTATTTAATTTTAACGAGAAAAGGGGATTAAAATCACAATATCGTAGTGCGGGGTGATACATATTCCACGCATACGTCACTATTTCAAGTAGGATTTAAAATTTCTGCAAAAAAAATATATTAATTTAAGTTTCTTCAAAATTTGACAATGGTAAATTGGTTGTTTTCTGTCTATAAAAAGCAGTAAAATGCAATATTCACTCCGAATTCAACAATTAAGTAAAAAATGCTCTACAAATTTTAAAACAATAAATAATGTGTGTGTATTTGCTGTTAGAAAGCGAGTGTGCATTCGAGTGTAAATATTCGTCACACTCATAATATATTTTAAGCCCTAATACTATTTTATATTGAAATCTCGATACATTATCACTAAAAACTAAACATTAAGATTGTGCAAAATTTTTGATATTTTAATTAGTTTATAATTATTTACCATGCAGATACACTAGAATTTCATTTACATTCAACATATCAGTGAATAAATAAATGAAAATAAGAAAGAAAACATTATTTACATTTTAAACAAATTATTTGTGTCAATTAACAAAATATATTAAAATTGTCTGTCGTTATTAAAAATATCTAATTGGTTTACCTAATGTCAATGAAGTCTGTTATTTTAATTTTATCAAATGTTATTTGATAAAATTGAATCGATTAAAGATTTTGAATCTTAAAATTTACTAAGGATTTTGATAAGAGTAAATAAGTTCAGAATTGGAAAGGTTGAGTTTAGTCCCAAATGAATGGATTTAAAACTAATCAAGCACTATTCCCATTATAATACTCTCATTTCGCTGCGAAAGGTATACTAAACCAGGAAAGCAATCAACGTTCATTTCATTGGTTCAGAGCTGCGCTTAAAAGTGTTAACGAAGTATAATAGAGATTACAGCAGATGCATCTTAAATCTTTAATCATTCAAGCTTGTCTCTGGAGTAATCTTGGGATTTAATACTCTTCTTCTCTTTCTATATATTTTCAATAATTTCTTCTATAATAGAATTAATTTAGAATGTGTTCATTATGCTAAAGATTTTCTTTCAAGGAAAATATAGCCAAGATAAATATGTACAAATCCAGTATATGGTAATAAAATATTGATGATTCTTAATAAGTACAGTAATTTATTAATATTTTTACCATATTAAAAGGCTGGCACTCTGGAAGTATCTCATATATGAGAATATGACATTATGTCATAAGTAAACATATTCTTGTAAACCTATTTATTAAGTTGATTCCACTTTGTAAAATCTTTCGATAGCAAGGGTCTAACTGCCATGCGAGGAGTGAGGGAATTCTTGACAATTTCTAATAATTTCCTAATCATTAGAACTCTGGCTTCATTGCAACTTAACTACTGAATAATTTGGTTAATATTTTCCCCACGGAATAAAACTGCTGCCGGTGAATTCTTTTCTAAAAATATATAAGCTGCGAATACCTTTCCACAATCTCTCTTTCTTGCATCTTGTCTTTCTTTTCGATAATTCGCACCGTGCTCTTGCCATGACTTTACAAAGAATCTTAATAATATATAAAATCCCACTATTCAGCAATTATGTGTACAATATACAAAACAAATAAATGCTATTTATATGAAGATGGAATGACTGATAGGTTTATAGAATTTACAGTAAACAATGTCTTATGATTTTTATTATATTGTTACCTTTAATGTTTTGCACTGATATTTGTAACTCTTTATTTGGTTCACAGTCTCTTCGCACTTTCTATAGTTATTTTTATCATGCAATTCTTAATAAACTTCGTTTTGATTTGCCAAATAAACGAATCTAAATCAAACAGAATATTTTGTTATTCTGAATCATTTAATCTGAAACTATAATTAAATCAAGCAATGTACAAATGATTCATTGAGCACAAAAAATATAATAAGTGCTTTTTGATATACCTAATTGTTCAACCGTTTCTTTATACATTATTGCTTAAGACTTTTAGGACAAGCCATAGGATCAATTCTGAATGCAAATCCATGCATTCGAATGTTTGATACGAAAGGGGTTTTGACCTCACCTTCACTAAGGAATCTTTGAAAACGATTGTCACCTACAAGCTGGGTCCTAAACGGTGTACAAAGATCGCATCTTTAATGAATTATGCATGCACTTACCTAATGCAAATGTAATTTGTTCGCAAGCCTTTGGATGCTAATTAATGTCGTGTAAAAGGAGTAGGAGGGACTCTATTATTCTGGTTTAAGCAAAGATATGTGCAATTATATGAGATTTTAATATGAAGCAATGTTGTGACAGATATGTGCAATGCTTTACTTTTCTAATTTAAAAAGAGAATGTCGATTGTTTGTATCCTTTCGTCATATTTTTCCTAATAATTAAAATGTAAAACTGCTTTTAAAACATTGTTTTAATAATATTCAAATTGTATTTACATATATATTATTAAGATTTGAAAGAGAAAATAAAATTGTAAAGAAATAATAGGAATACACTTAGTGAATTTGAATTTTTATCAAATTCATCTACATTCTTTAAATGATTTTTTTTATAATAATATTATTTAATTGAAGTTTATAATTTTCTTCATTTATGTATGAATTCTTAAATTCCCATTTTAAAATCTTCATTGCATCATTACATGCATCTGTTTTTCTGTTGCATGTTAAAATTTCATCTTCCAAAATTATTTATATTTTGAAGAAAATAAAAATTAATTTTGAAGTTCTGGTTAATATTCACAATTTATTTTCTATTTTCTGAGATTTATTTATTTTATTTAGATTTAGAGGATTATAAAAAATAACTAAATCGGAAAAATATTTTCCTTACTCGCTTATTCTAAAATATACATACATTTTAAATGTTTGTATTAGTATATTCTATTTACATTTTTTATTATTTCTGATTTACTTATTTTGAAATCTTTTTTGAAATAAAAAGGATGTTTATTCAGGATGCGAAACTAAATCCTTTGAATCAAATAGCAAATGAATGGCATTTGCAGTTTTCTAGAATTAAATTTCAACGTCTTTTTTTTCTGTTGTTTCATCTTCAAAAATTGCATATTTTGAAAATTCTACGTCTGAAAAATTTTGTTTACAAAAGTAATAATTTCCTAATTTCGCTTCGGAAAAAAAAAAAACTATAAGATTATATTTAAGCTTATTTCTAAATGTATTGGAAATTTTTCATTTTACTTTTAATGATGCATTTGATAGAAAACTACAAAGTTTATTTTTTGATAATGGATAAAGGCCTCATCGAAAAAGCTTTTTCTGGGTCATTAAAAGACATTTTAAAATTAAAAATATATTTAAAACTCAAGTATTGGAATTTTATATTTTATATTCACGACAGAAATTTCATTAAAATTAAAATGCATGAATCAATAAATAAAAAAAAGAATATAAGCATTCACATACTGATGTTTAAGAGGATTATTTATTAGTAATGAAATACAAGTTATCAACACGAATCAGTTAAAAAAATCATTGCAGATAAAGGAAGAAGTTTTTAAGTAAACTTAGGATTCAAATGAATAAAATTGAGAATTTGGATGAGACTTTTTCCTATTACATAAATTTAATATTTTTAGTAAGTTTAATAACATAATTAATTTTATTAATTAAGTTTAATATCGTATAAACAAGAGCCAACTCAAATTTTTATTCCAAGGGAGAATCTAAATGTAAAATCTAATTGAGTGCAGTTTTAGTTAACATACATTAGAAAAAATAATAAATTGTATAAGTGCAAATAAATAGTTTAATAATAAATAATATGAAGTTATGGAATTTGAATTACTACAATTTACGAACTCTAATTATTATATTCTGTCTGCCGACATTTTATAAGAATCATTAATATGTAGAAATAAGATAGACCAAATTTATACAGAACGAAATGGCAACGCATGTGAATTGTGTTGGACTAAGACAACCAGCTTTTCGTGTAATTACAACATTCTGTCAGACGAAATTCGATGTTATTAAATTTTTTTCTTTAAATATATTTTGCAAATAAAACTTTTTTCATTCTTCAGCTCGATTAAAAGCATATGTTGAATGAATAGGACATATAAGCACATTGAATACTAAACACTCAGCATCTAGTCTTCATTTATATATGAAAAAAAAATTGCATTTCCGAACTATCTTGTTCTAATAATTCTCTAAAAACTTTAATAAATTTCTTTATTACTAGTTTTCTACATAAAATATTTCAATTCTGCTTATAATAGCATTTCATCATTAAAGTTTTGTTTTACCAAAACATTTTTCCTTTTCTTTTTATAGAAATTCTGCATTTTTATGATAAATGTACGTAAAAATGTTTGAAAAATTAAATTTAAATCGAATCAAATTTAATTACGTTTTTTTTTTGTATATAAAGTTTATGCCATTGAAGTTATTTGAAAATCTCTTCTAAAACTCAAGTACCTTTTCTAAAGATTTCTTAAATTTTTGATGTGCACTTTTTGATCTTTATAGATAGCGGTTGAATACTTGCATCAATTACATCCTGATATTTAAATAAAGGAGTGTCTGATAAACAATGAAATACGAGTTATTATCATTTTATTATTTTATATTTTATTTATTATTTATTTAGATTAAATTAAAAAGAAAATAATACCGTCCCTAAACAAGCAACAACTCCAGTGTCAGTTTTCCTAATTATATAAAAGAAAGAAAAACTGAATTTTTCTTAGTTAATAATGGATACAATCAGATTTTGTTCACTTCTGGCTTGGTCGTATCCTCATATGTAATGTACCGATATGAACGAAAAATTTCCCAAATTCTTTATTTTGTGCAAAAATTAATTTGTTTTTCTTTGAAAGATGTAAAAAAAGGGATAATTGTTTTTGTATTAGCGATATAACCTATTTCGAAATTTATACTTTTGATATGAAACTTTTGTTTTCAATGAAATACTTGGCAGAAAATTTTAAAGGTATCAAATATGATGGAATATCCACTTCTAAAGATTATGTATATGATTCATAATTGAATTGTCTACCAGTTTAATTATATTTATTATTTAACCATTTTTTATGAATTATATCGCTTTATTTGAAATCCTTTTATTTTTAATATAAATAAGTATATTTTTGAATCTAATTATATACTTTTTATGCATTTCTCATTACTTATTATTGTCATGAAAATTTCAAACACTTACCACAGCACGCAACAAACCAGAAATAAACACACCAGAAACAAATCTTTAACAAAATTTATAAATGGAGAAATTCTTAAAATTTGAATTTTAAGAATTTCTATTTAAATAAAACTATACATTAAATTAGGTAAAACCTTCAGAAATATAAATTTTTAGTCATTCATTAATATTAACTGTGATAAAAATATTTTTGTTGTGAAAATTATCATTTAAGAACAAAATTTGATATACATTTACAATCATTTTTGTAACATTATTTTAGTTCTATATTCCATTATGCAACTTTATTATATTCGGCCCATTTCATTTTTTAATCTGTAGATAAGCTTCATGGAACGTATAATTCTTGCAGAATCTATTTTAATTTATATTATGAAAATCTTGAATAACTAAGGTTACACAATCTCGAAAGCAAATCCCCTTACAGTTTGCTGCAGATAGAACCTGAAATCACCAATTCATTATAAATTCCGGTGGAAATTTTTAGGAAAGATTGAAGATTTCAAATATTTATAATTTCACTGACTTTTTTTAATTTCATATCTGATGTATGCATCTATCTTTCACTGTTTGAAGAATATTATCTGTTTTTTTTATCTGTTGTTCTGATGCAGAACGTACAGAAAAGAAGAGACCACGCTGAATTATATAGAGTTTTTCTCCTCTTAAAGGAGTACATCTTTGGCAAAGGAAGCAAATATTGACATTTGGGATAAAATCTTGCCCTTCAGTAGAGAAAGGCATAAATCCAGTTTCCAAGATCTCGATCGTGTGTTTGCACATGCTTCTGTCAAGGGAACCTGGCGATGACTGTCTTTTGAGCCACGTTGGTTCCACTTTGGAAATAGGTAAATGATTTGTCCTATTTTTTCAAGTTACTCACTGTCTATCTAAGGGGATTAAACATGATATTTTAAAGTTTTCTTTTTGAAAAATGCAGCAATAAATTCTTTGGGAAAAATATTTTTTCTAACATCATAAAATATTTTATAGCAAATTTCAATATTTTCATCGTTTATGTTTCTCTTATAGAAAATTATTTTCTGTGTACTGAGTATGAATGCAAAAGAAGCGAAAATCAGGAAATTTTAAAAATTTAAGAATATATATATAAATTCGTGCAAGCTTCAAAAAATCATAATAAAAAAAGTAATGCTCGAAAAAAATTGCGGTTTGTGGGAATATGTTCAGAGAGCCTTTCGATTTCGTTATTTCCATTAAAAAAGTGTATTTAAAATTGACAGACAGATGGCGCTCACACGGTCATACCGAGACGATTTATGCAAATCAGGAAAACAGAGCACAGTGACATTATAATACGTTTTATTTAAAAGCAAAAGATGCTCAACATGACCACCACCACAAGGTATTAAACAAGTGAGGCGCGTAAATTACAGCTGCTTGTAACATGTCGGCATTGATGCCACTAACGGCCAATTGAATGGAATCTTTCAGTCCCATCAAAGTGGCAGGAGATCCCCGGTAGACACGAGACTTCAGGTATCCCCACAACCAAAAGTTCGCTGGAGAAAGATGTGGTGATCATGAGGGCTACTCATTCTTACATCCTCTGCTTATCACTCTATCCTCAGTGAATGTGTCTAGGAAGAATGTCTTACGGAACTAGCAACGTGGGACTGGGCACCATCCTACATGAAGGTGACGGAAGATAACGCACGTCTTTGCTGCAAAGCAGGCATTACGTGACCTCGCAAAAGCATAAGATAGTGTTCTGCATTGACGGAACAGGTTTTCCAACCGGATACAGGACAGTGTTTTTCAAAAAAGAAAGGGTCTAGAATGAAGGACGTAGTGAAGCCGCACCAAACAGTGACATGAGGAAAATATAATGGTTTGGTCGTGTACGCACGAGGGTTTGTTGCTGCAAAGATACGACTGTTTTGCGTATTGTCGTCACCATGCAATAAAAAATTAGCTTCATCTGTCCACATGATGTTCAGTAAACATCATGGCTCACGTTCCATTTGTGCTAGCACTCATTTTGCAAATGCTTGTCTTTTCTCGCAATCTACATGCAACAACTGGTGAAATGCCTCTATCTTGTACGGATGCAGTTTCAAGATTTCGTGCAGACCTTTTCGACCCTTCCGGAATTCCTGTTATTTTACCTGCTTCACTTGCACTGGAACTACCCGTTGAAGTCTCGACTGCCACATTTCTCATGACCCTTTGGACAACAGGGACGCGGTACGCGCTGACGTATGGTCTGCCACTTTGTGGACGATCCTCTAATCTTCCCGTTTCCTCAAAACGGCGAGATTCAATGAAATTGGGTTTTTCTTTGCCTTAATTCCTTTCATCGTCCGTAACTGTCGCAATGCTTTAGTCGCGGATTTACCGTTCATATAGAACAGTTTCATCACTAATGCTCGGTCCGGTAGCAATAGCATGCTACTGGCGTCGAATGACAGATCTATTTCCAGTCTTGTATTTTATAGCTATACTGATTTGCATAAACAGTCTTGTTATGACATGTGACGCCAACTATAGGTCCTTTTTAAATACATTTTTTAATGGAAATAACAAAATCCAAAGGCTCTCTGAACATATTCCCGCAAATCACAGTTTTTTTTCGAGCATTACTTTTTTTATTATGATTTTTTGAAGTTTGCACGAATTTATGCAGCACCCGGTATATGAATCATTACAGCGAAATTAAAACAAGAAATTTTCAGAATCTGAAGTACACTGTGCAATCATAAAAAAGTACTAAATAATAAATCATTGGACTCCAAATGCTATATTTAATTCTTTTACTTCTTGTAATTCTAAATTTATTTTAATCAATTATTCTGAAATGAGTTTTCCTGGTATAATTGGAAAAAATATGTATTAAATTTGATCCTGATAGAGAGAAATCTGTCTCATCCCGAAATATTTTCGTCACATAAGCCATTTGATCTCATCTGTGATAACGAGAAATAACCTTTACTGAAGTTTTGGCTGATAGAAGCAAAAGACGCTAAACTCTAAAACTCTTACGCTAATGCCAGTTTTTCTTTTTTATATCAGTGATATAGAAATAAAAAGATATCTTAATAA
>JAPMOR010022940.1:49031-70116 GCA_026543865.1 Argiope aurantia | reverse complement strand
AACTTGGTTTCTTCTTAACACTTTCACTAGAAATCAAATCTAAAAGAGAGAGAGTATTCTGAATATTGGAAAAGGCAGTTTCCTCCGGGGAAAATCGGACTCGTTTTCTCAAATCGTTGCTTTAAGGATCGTGAACTTTCATCTGGGAAGTGACGATTGCGCGCCATCTATATAAAACTAGAGATTACTCCGAATCGGACAATGGATCCCGAGAGTCGTAACCTCAGTTCTATGTCACATTCACTGCGATCATCAAAAGAGAGTTTAGGCGGAACTGCTCTCTTATTGTTTCTCTTCCATATGGAGGTTACGTGACCGCTACTTTATGGCGTCCAGCCTTAGATGTGACTAAGAAATTGTCTAAAGTGAGGAAAAGATTTATACACAGAGGGACACTGAGAAACTCCTATAGATTCTTTTGATTCGGAATAGTTTTCTTTGCTTTTCGAACGGAGAAACGAATGAAAGGTTTTTTTTTCTGTTTATAAATAAAACTATTTCCAAAGTAGATAGATTTCTTGTAGCATTCCAAGTAGTTGATTCTGCTGTTTTAGTTTTTAATATTCAATAGCCAACTAGCATTGTTTCACCTTCGAAATACACATTTATTTTTACAGATTTTTCGCGATTATGCAAATTTTTGGATTTCAAACCATGGAAATTAATTGTATTAATGGAAGTATTCTTACCCGATTTTGGTATATAATTAGATAATATTGTGCTTTCATAATACATATATGAATATTCCAACTTCACAAAGGTATTACAAAGGAATAAACACACAGACGCATCCCATTTTGTTAATTGTACATCAACATCAATAGATGAACGCTTTAAATACTACATATATATACAAGAATTAAATGTACGTAGGCGTTAATTCCACCCCTATCCTCAAATCACTAGCCCTGAGATTTAAACTATTCAGCTATAGTGATAATCATATTGAATACTTATAACAGTGCCGAATTCAGGCTTTCAATTGCTATTTTTGATTTCCGATGGACAAGAAAGGCTGTGCTTTGTTTTGTTTTCTTTAAATAGCTTTTCAAATTGGGATATTCAATTAGGTATACCCTACATAAAAAAACGAACCGAATGGAAAATTGAGACTGGATTTCTTTTATTTAGATAATAACTCTTTTGAGTTATATCTTTTGAATACTCAAAAATTGATTTTATAAAAAAACCAGCCTTTTTTGCCGTATTTAGTCAAAAATTAGAAATATAAATCTTAATCTCGAACTGAATATACTGAGTATATATACTGAGTATATACTGAAATTCGCCCATATAGCGAAACATGCTTTTTGATTTAATTGCAATTTTTATTTATACATGGCTAAATGGATACTTAGCATTTTGGCGAATTTGAAACAGAATTTTAAATATGCCCTTAATTTAGTAATAAAACGATATATGAATCATATATAGCTATTCTTCTGACTATTACATTCACTGATTTTGTGCAAAATATGAAACATATTTACAATTCTACTTATAAAAGCATATAACCAATTTCATAAATCCTGCTTGCAAAGAACTTGGGAACTTTATTTGCGATGATCATATTGTCACGTAGATATTCTAGTATAGAACTCAATGACAAACACAGAAGAAGTAGAGCTAAATCAATTTATTAACTGAACTGAGAACTGAGAGAATACAGTAACTGCAAAATCTTCTGCTTTTATACAAGCAGAGAAAGTTCCAGAATACTCTTCTGGAGACAGTAAGAAAAGTTCAGAACACTTGTCTGGCAAACTAAAGAAATGTCCAGTATCTTCTGGAACATGAAATAAAGGAAAACATAAAATCATGAAATTAAGTATTTACATATACTATTAATCGTATTGTCTCTAGCGAGACTCAAACCCAGGTCTCTAGATCATGACACCCGTGCCATGACCATTCGGCCATTGAGATTCGACAGTCTTTCTTCAATGTAGCATTGCTCCCTCCTTAGAAGAACAGCGTCTCGATGTTATGACATTTCATTGTGTGGCTCTAGCTCTCGATCGAGTCACAGGGCCAATATAAGTTGTCGTGTTTTCACGGTGAGTAGTCTCTTGAGAAATGACTATTTCCGGAACCTCCATTATTTTTATAAGAATGTTGGTAGTCTTGTTCTTCTGGGTCATGGTATGGGTTCATGTGTAAAACGTGGACAACTTCCTTCGGTTTCCGCCTTCTAGAATTAGGATCGAAATCGGCTACTTCATAAGTGACGTCGGAGAACCGTCTTAAAATTTGATAAGGACCGAAGTACCTCTTGAGGAGCTTCTCGGAAAGCCCTTTTTTACGAACAGGAATAAAATTCCACACTTAATCCCCTGGTTCGTATGCCACTATCCGATATTTGGAGTCATAATGCCGGCGATCTTTCTCCTGAGCCTCGAGAGTTCGTGCACGAGCTAATTGCCTCGATTCTTCTGCCTTATTTATCAGATGACTGACATAATCGTCTTCTTGGCTGAACTCGTTGGGGAAGAGAGGAAAAATCGTATCCAACAGCGTTTCAGCTTCTCGCCCATGTAGTAGGTAGAAGGGCGTAAAACCTGTCGTGTCCTGCTTGGCAGTGTTCTAGGCGAATGTGACGAATGGCAATATCTGGTCCCAGTTCTTCTGTTCCACATCAACATACATAGAAAGTATATCTGCTAGCGTTTTGTTGAATCGCTCTGTGAGGCCATTTGTTTGCGGATGATAGGCTGTAGTCACTCGATGAGTGATATTACAGTCTAATAATATCGGACACCAGATTGGACTGGAATACTTGACCACGGTTTGTAATGATAACTCGTGGAGCTTCATGTTTCTGGATTATGTCCTCTAGTAGGAATTTGGCTATTTGTGTAGCTTCCGCCGTCGTTAAAGCTCTGGTGACTGCCTACTGTGTCAAATAATCGGTGCATACTATAATCCATTTGTTTCCGTCGTCAGATTTTGGAAATCGTCCTAGAAGGTCGATTCCGATGCGATGGAAAGGAGGAGCAGCTGGTGGAATAGGCACGAGACGACCTGGTGTCTTCTGAGGAATAGATTTTCTCCTTTGACATTCTCGGCAGTGCATCACATATCTTCGAACATTTCTGTACAAACCTGGCCAATGAAATCGCTTTCTTATTCTGTCATATGTCCTGGTGAATCCTAGATGTCCAGCGGTAGGGTCGTCATGGAGAGATTCTAGAATACTGAGCCGTAAATGCTTCGGGATCACTGGTAGGAATTTCCTTCCTGACGGATCAAAATTCTTCTTGTAGAGGACTCCTTCCTCTAATTCAAAGTTTCCCAGCCTACATGTTTTGGTATTTTGTTGGCCTCTTATTATTTTTGCCAATACCGGATCTTTCATCTGTTCTTCTGAGAGATTAGTGAATAAAGAGGCACCTTTGGAATCCCCATACCATGAAGCATCGACTTTTAATGGGTTTCTGGACAGACTATCAGCATCTTTGTGTTTCCTTCCACTTTTGTACACCACTGATACGTCGTAATCATGGAGTCGCAGCGCCCATCTAGCGAGTCTTCCAGAGGGATCCTTCAGTCCTGTCAGCCAACACAGGGAATGATGGTCCGTGACAATCTTGAAAGCCTTTCCAAAGATATATGGCCGAAACTTAGTTATAGCCCATATGGCCGCAGGACATTCTCTTTCAGTTGTGAAATAGTTTTTCTCAGCCTTAGTCAGAGTCCGCCAGGCATAAGCTATTACTTTTTCCTTCCCATCTTGGATTTGGACTAATACTGCGCCGATTCCGTATCCACTCGCGTCGGTGTGAAGTTCCGTTGGTGCAGTTTCGTCATAAAGGCCTAAGACAGGATCGAAGTTAAGATCTTTCTTCAAGGTATTAAAAGCTTCCACTTGTTCAGGTCCCTAATAAAATTTTGTGTCCCCCTTCAGTAACAACTGTAGAGGTTCGGCTTTATGGCAAAAGTCCTTGATAAATCGGCGATAGTAAGAGCAAAGTCCCAGAAAGCTTCTGATGTCATGGATATTCCTAGGCACGGGAAAGTCACTCACGGCCTTTATTTTTGTGGGTCCGGTCGTACGCTATCACTGGATACTAGGTGTCCCAAGATCTTTATCTCTTGTGCTCCAAAGCGACATTTTTTTGGATTAAGGATAAGGCCGGTTTTCTGAATACACTGAAGGACGGTATTCAACCTCTGAAGATGTTCATCGATTGTTTCTGAGAACATCACAATGCCATCTATATAACAAAATCACATTGTCCATTTTAAATGTCGCAGAAGATTATCCATCATCCTTTCAAAAGTTGCAGGAGCATTGCATAAGCCAAATGGCATCACTTTAAACTCGTATAGTCCCTCAGGTTTAATAAAAGCCTTTTTCTCACAATCGGCTTCATCGACTTCTATTTGCCAGTAACCGGAGTAGAGATCTATAGACGAAAAATATTTTGCTCCCTTCAGGCAATCCAAGGTGTCGTCAATACGTGGCAGTGGATACAAGTCTTTGTTGGTAATTTTGTTGAGTCAGCGATAATCAACACAAAAACGCCAGCTTCCATCTTTTTTCCTGACCAAGACGACAGGAGATGACCGTGGACTTTCTGAGGGTTAAATGATGTTTTTCTCTAACATTTTGGTTACCTCCTCACTAATAATGCTGCGTTCTAATGAGGACACTCTGTAAGTTCTCTGACTAATAGGTAAGTGATCGCCTGTGTTTATTCGGTTTTTAACATTGAGTGGGTTTCCGTTCTTGAACGTCCTTTCTTGTTCGAAAATTTCTGAAAACATCTGGAGTAGATGAAACATTCTTTCATTTTGGTCGATCCTCAAATCCGGAGCTATCATCGTGGTATAATCGATGACACACAACTTTGCCTTTGAAGTGGTCGTGGAATAAGGCGATCCCTCATCTATGGTATTTACGCAGTCTTCGTGTAAAAGTTCGGCATACCCGATGCACAGGCCTTTAGGGATGATCTGAGGTTCTCGTCCGTTGGCAAACCATAGTTCGGCTTTTCCATTAAGGAGCGTAACTATAGTAGACGGAATTGCAACTTCCTTGTTCAAGAGGAGCATCCTATTTCCCTCTACTATTACGTCGATAGCTCGAAGGTTCTTATGGCCTAAGACAGTAATTTTTCTGATAGTGCCTGCTCGATCTGTGTAGTTTTCCATCGTGAATAAACGGCTGGAATCTGGAGTTTCAGATTCTCCAAGGACGTCTTGAAACAAGAGCTTCGAACGGCTACAATCTATAACAGCTTGAGAAGCGCCCAAAAAGTCCCAACCAAGGATGATATCGTGACTGCATTGCGGCAAAACAATAAATTCAAAAGCTTGAGGTCGGCGATTGATTTCAAGACGAAGAGTACATTTTCCAACTGGTCTCACGTATTTTCCATCGGCGACTTTTAAAAGAACATTGTTAGTTGTGGGGAACATAACTTTCTTCAGTAGGCGACGATACTTCTCCGAGATAACAGAAAATGTGGCTCCAGATTCCACAAGGGCAGGTACTGCTTCATTGTCGACGATTACTTCAATGTGTTTTCCCGACATCTTTGCGGCAATCAGAGGATTTTTGTCACTAGCGGCCTCACCCCCAAGGAAGGTCGCACCGCGTAGTTTTCCTCATTTCTGCGGCTAGGAGATTGACTGGATCTTCTATATGGCGACGGAGATCTATAGCGGTGTGTCGGCGATCGTCCTCGTGATGGGCTGGGCGACAAACCTCGGGCTGCTGGTAGGCTGTATTCGTCGGCATAGCGTCCCTCATTCGACTGTGAACGGCGGCAATTTCTCCTATTAGCCCGATATGCCACAAAAATAGCTTTGTGATCTCTGCAGTATCTAACTACATGGCCAAGGCGGCCACAATGGAAACATACGGGTCTTCTATCAGGGTTGCGCCAGACATCTGTCTTCCTTTGTGGTTGCTGTGCTACCGGCGTAGGTCGTCTGGCAACGTCAGCATAGGAAGGTCGGCGTCTTGGTTTGACCTTTGTTCGTGAATTGCAGCCATTGGTACGACATTTGGGAGTCTTTCAAATTTCCTGCCACGGATCCTCTTTTGCTGCATTTCTTCGATTTTTCTACACCATTTTATAAAGTCCTCTGTAGTGGTTTTTTCTTTCGTCAGGAGTGCCTGGTAAACATCTTCGGCGACTCCTTTCATCAAATGAGACACTTTCTCTTCTTTTGACATACCTGGTTTGACTTGATGGCATAATCCCAACACGCTTTGGATGTATGATTGCGTGCTTTCGCCAGGTTTTTCAGCTCTATACTTGAGCTCATCTTCTGCCTTCTTTACATAGTGCTGTGTTTCTCCAAATGCTTCTTTTAACATTGATTTAAAAACATCCCAGGAAGTCAATTTATCTTCATTATTTTCGTACCATTTCTTCGCTGTGCCGTCCAGAAAAAAGAACACATTTGCGAGACAAGTCATGTCATCCCATCTGTTGAATTTTGATACTCTGTCGTATTCCTTCAGCCATTTGTTTGGGTCTTGTCCTACGTCTCCTTTAAACACAGAGGGATTCCTGTATTGTTGCTGTGCTGATGTCAGGATGATCGGTTTTGTCTCTGGTTCCACAGGCATTTCCCTTGTCTTTCTGGATGGTGGATTATAAAGTCCAAATTCTGGTTCAAGGCCTTTAAGGCTATCGCTTCTTCGTAAATCCGTTTCTACACTGGCTGGAATCTTACCCGTCGGCTCCACCAAAGAATGTCTCGTAGAACTCAATGACACACACAGAAGAAGTAGAGCTAAATCAATTTATTAACTGAACTCAGAACTGAGAGAATACTGTAACTGACAAATCTTCTGCTTTTATACAAGCCGAGAAATTTCCAGAATACTCTTCTGGAGACAGTAAGAAAAGTCCAGAACACTTGTCTGTCAAACTAAAGAAATGTCCAGTATCTTCTGGAACATGAAATAAAGGAAAACAGGAAATCAAGGAATTAAGTATTTACATTTACTATTAATCGTATTGTCTCTAGAGGATTCGAACCCAGGTCTCTTGATCATGAGACCCGTGCCATGACCATTCGGCCATGGAGATTCGACCGTGTTTCTTTAATGTGGCAATATTTATAAAAAAAGAGGTAAACGAGCTTTTCAAGGACGATTTTTGTTCAGTGTTTGATATAAATTTGCACTTTTTATGTGAACGCTATATGCAATATTTAATTTATCTGCAGGTCATGGTATTTCTTAACTACAGAACACAACCACGCATTAATGTATCTAGATACATTGATAATTTTTTCATTGTTCATCTATTTGAATGCATAATTTTTTACATACAGAAAACTATATTTACATATATGTAAGTGTGTGAGGGTATTTGTATATATTGGTTTCAACTTATAAGTGTGAAATAAAAATTTATAATATACATAAACATTTCAATAACTAAATATAAACATGTCACCCCCCTTTTATAGGGCTACAAGTCTTATTTTAAAACTTCAGTTATACTTTAGTACTTTTTTTATTTTCTGACCTTTTTAAATATTTTTTATTTATTAATTTTGAACCTTTTTCAATATTTTGATATTACAAAATTTTGCAATTACTCCGATCAGTTTCTAATTTTTTTCTTTTTTACAAATGGAATACTCTGGAAATTATTTTAATTTTTCACTTACTGTACAAAATTAAATTGTACTTTGTAGTATTGCTTCTTGAAATTTTATTTGTTTGGTAAATAAGACGTTTTATTGGACATTTTATTTTTGTATATTTTTAATCCATAACTTTCCTATTGTGCTTATCATAATACTTAACATTTTGATTCTTTAATAATTTGAGGTTTGTTTTTATCATCATTTTAGCATGTGGGAGTTTTTTATTATTAAATATTTATGATGAAGGTAATATATATGTGTTTTTAAATAATAACTGAAATTTGTTTAAAATGTAGCATTTTCTTTGGATTTTTTTTCCAGTAATGATGTTCCCCAAAACGATTTATTTGCCATTTAAACAGTTTTTCATTCTAATATTCTTGTTTCCAGCAACATACACAATTGTAATTAAAATATATTCAGTAATTAACACTCCTGATTGGATGTAGACATTGGATTCTATGCAAATATCAATATAATAATTATAAGTCATTTGTCATCCTTTAAGTTAATTGGAAAATTTTTACATTAAGAATTTCATAACTTATGATTTTTACACAAATTTAAAACACAATTTCTTTGTAATATTCTTTCAAAAACTACTATAAAAACGAGGATTGTTTAGAATTTGCATTGCGAAAATTGTTACATCTATCTCACAATGATACCTGAAATATAATCAATAGCAAAGTATTATATTTAATCCATGGGTATACCTAATATTAATAGCTGAAGACCATGTGGAATTCACTATTCGAGAGACATCGTGATCAAAGGGCAAATAGCTCTCTTTGTGTTATTTCAAGTATCATCTGCCAATTTTATCAGCAAAGCCTTGATGATATTGCCCAATATTTCAAATATTTCCGACTACTTGCAAAATTCTGATTTGTATAAATTAATTTTAATTTCTAAACTTTGCCATATATGAAAAGTTACACATTGAATCAAAATTTATTAATCAAAATTTGTATACATTTATCAAATAATCCAATCAAAGTTTAAACTAGCAAACTTTGTTACAAACTTTCAAAGCTTGTTATTAGGTTTATCATTTATTGCCGGAATTACTCACTTAAGTTATATACAAATGCATTTATTTAATGGGCAATTATTCGATTTTGAGAAACCCATTAAAATATTCCCTTGAATTTCGTAAATTCTCAAACTGTTTATTTAATTTCAAAATCCGCATTACGATACTGATGTTAAAATTGCTCTACAGCACTAGAACTAGTATCTCCTACAAAAAAAGAATCCAGTAAATTGTAAGAATAAATGAAGAATTGCTACATGTCTGTTCAAATCTTTCACATAGGTTTCAACTGTGTTCATATCAAATCAGTTTTAGTATATTTAAATATCTATAATTGTGTTACTTTTTAATTTTCAGAAATTAATTTCTTGTTTATTCATTAAATTCAATAGAATAATTTTTATTCTAACAAAAAAGATAAATAATAAAATTTATAATAAATTATTTTATAATTATGTTATTATATTAAATATATCACAAACAAAAATATACTCATAACTCTTAAACACTCATAAACAATCACAAGAATTTTTACAAGTTTTCTTAATCGTTCCTAAAAATTTTAAATTACACGAAAATACATTGTCTTTATGAAATTCTCTTTAAATAAGAACTTTTATTCATCAAAAAGTAATTAGAAATTATACTTCGAGAAATAATTAAGCACATTTAAATATATTTCCAAAATTGATCCTGTTTAGAATAAAACATGTAAATGTAAATATTTTGTTTATTACTTTGGAAACAAAGTCTGAAATCTTCATTCCTTTTGTATTCTTAAATGTAAAATAGAATCTCAGCTTTTAGATTTCAAAGAAGACATTTTACAATTTTATCGAATACAGATTGATTTCAGAATTTAAGTATGTAGTAGGTTTTTTTTAAAATTATAAAGGTTTCATGATTAATAGCAGAATCAGATTTTGGCTAAATTAGCATGTAATGGCACATTTTATTGATAAAATTATCTTAATTTTAAAAGGAAATAATAAAAGCCTAAGTCTTTTTAATAATAAATTAAAATTACTTTCTGGAAATTCTCTGAAAATATTGCCAAAACCTCTGATTGAAGTAGATTATTCCAATTAGAATACATAGAAATAATTTTATTTATCATTAGAAATGGAATTCTGGATTTTAATAAAATTTAAACAAATATTTTCGTTCTGTTCTTACTAGTTGACTTCGTTTCCATGGAAACTTATTATTTACTTAATAATATCGAAAACCAACAGCTATTAAAAATATAGTACAATTGAAACAAAGAAAAGTCAATTGCTTATGTGAATAAAAAAATTCTAATTATTTTTCGCATACAAGAATGTCTCTAATGTTTTGGAAAAGAAGAAAACGCATGAATGCTAACGATGATAAAACGAGAATCGTGAAGTTTGTCCAAATATTCCTAATGATATGGGAAAGCAGAATGGAGATATCTTGATAACCATGTCCTGACATCATTATCCGGATTTTTCTGGCCCAACAGTTGGTTTCATTATGTGAAAGAAATGCCCGACTGCTATAGTCATACTTCTGCTGTTTCTATTATTCTTTTTATTTGGCCTTTATATGTCATTTCTGTATCTCTGGTTTCTCCTTTTTTGTTGCATACCAAAGAAGACGATTGTAATATTCTCTTATTACATGCATTTTACATAAAGCACTGATGAATGTTTTCTGAAATTCGTTTGCACAGAATGCTAGTGAATGCTTAGAAAGAATGTGGAAACTTTCAAGAAATCTCTCTCATTTACTCTTTATTTGCTTATATGAATCATAAAAGGCACATATTTATGTTCTTTTCTGAATATAATTTCGAAGATTTCTTTATTAAATTTAACTTTTTTCAATAATTTGTGTAATTTTTTGGAACATTTTACCTGCACTGAAAATTTTTAGCAGATTATTAAATTATTTACGAAAAACAGTTTTCTTTTAACTAAGAGAATATTCTATACAATTAAGCATTGATAAATTATAATAATATAATCTCTCATCAAACATTTTTAATGATGTTAAAATTATAAATTACCGTTCAATTTTAATAAGTTACATTAATTAATTAAATGCTCGAATTATTTTATTGATATTTCTGACGATTTTAGAGACAAATTTAAATAAATACTACCTCATTTTACTAAGAATGCAGTTTTATTCTGAGATACTAATATTATAAAGATTCATGACAATCGAATATCTCATATTTGACAGTCTTTATTGACATTCTAATTTATTATTATTCATAGCTCAGTGATAGAATCCGTAATATTAACATAATGAATTAGAACCAGTGAGTTCCAAATTGCTTTTAATAATTGCAATTTCAAATCAAGATATAATGATTTCATTATTAGCAAAGCTTACAAATTGCCTCTTCTCTTAATACAAATGAATATAAACATCGAATAATTAAATTCAAATATATTGAATTCAATTCAATCTCTTCGATGCTTTTTAGTCTGAACACGGACAAAAATCTTTTTATGTCATTATTTTTAATCTATCAATTAAAGATTTTACATATGCTAAAATTTATATACCGGTCATTCTTAGTTTAATACAGAAACTATTCAAAGTCGTTTGTGTCGTAATCTATCTGTCAAAATATCTTCAAATTTGTAAGGGATGTTAATGATGTCGTAAGACTTGATAGGGGTTTTAATAAGAATACGGAGAAAATGTTATTTTAAAAAGTCGTCGTTATAGAACAATTAAACACATTTGTCATGAATTTAAAGAAAATTTCTAGAAAAAAACTGATTTAATCAAATTATCTAAATGTTCCAAGGAAAAATAAGAAAGAAAAAAAAAGATATAGTATTGTGCTGCTGTCTCACTTTTCTCAAGTCAGTTACTTATCAATCGAAATTACATATCACTTTTAATGTGATCAATATTTTCTTGAACCATGTATTGAATCTTGTAGACAACAGTTTTATAACCAAACATAAAATGTCTTCAAAAATGTTCATCTCAATTCTTTATATTTTATCTTTTAAATTCTCTGGTTTTAGAATCCTATCACACTAGAACTTATTATTTCAAATAATACAAAAAGAAAAAAAAATCAATTGATTTTATGTGAAAGGAAGCAGCTTTATCATTAACTTTTATTGAAGCCTTTTGATTCGCATATCGAAAGCTAACATTTTAAATAATATTTGACGTTTACTATTATTATGTTTTCGCAAATTTTTGAAATCTGCTGCTCACTCTATAATCGGGAATTTGCAGTTTGAACTTTTGCAAGCGTTTTGTGCTACCACCAGCATGTTTTCTTCTACTGCCGACAGTTAGAACATATTTTATTTTTTAGGGTTTTTTATAGCATTATTAGTTCCCCTATCCTATTATGGTAGCTAGATTGATAGATAGAACAATAATTGACTCTGAAAAATCATTTATTTAAAAAAAATATGCACTTTTTTTCTTCTTTTTATTAGTCACGTTTACAAAATGAAATGGATTTTGCATTACAGTTTTAAGAAAGAAATGTTCTTTTTGTGAATATGAATTATATCATTTCCTATAACTGTTTTATTTTATGATGCTTTTTTTTGTTAATAATGCTTTGAGATAAAATAAATTTCATAATGCGGCTTTCAACACTAATTAAAATAAGAAAGAAATCAACAATTTTTTATTACTTTTACATTTTATATTACATGTTCATTAGTAAAAATAAACTATTAAACCAAAGATTTCATTAACCACATTGGTATCATTTTTTCAAAACCAGACATATCTCCAGGCTGTCTGAGTGCCCATTTTTTTTTCTTGCTTGGACTAAATAATAACAGAATAAGCACTTTCTCAAAAGAAATTCTCTGAATTTTTACGACCGTTAAAAGAATTCTGAATGAGTACAGTTAAAAAAAAATAAAATGTTTTCCTTTTTCATATTCTATTATTTTATTAGTTGGAAAAAGAAGGCAAGCTTTGTAAATACCGCATTTAATTCTGGAGATGCAAACATTTTTTTGACTCAAATCTTAGACAGAAGCGATGTTTTCTTAGCAAGACTAAGATAAACAGAAGACATTTCGGTCTTCTTTCGGAAGTACGTTAATTTTTAATTACTCTTGGATTCAAATTATTTCTTTTGGTATATTTGTTTTTCTCTTTTTCATAAGTTTATCTTTTTTTTTAAAACTTCAACTTCACATTTGGGGAAAACATTACGTATGAGCTTAGATATTGATTAAGAAGAAATTTAACCATTCAGATTCATCGAGAATATAAATTTGATTATTAGCTGAATGTTTGTTTGAGCCAAGTATATAAATTTTAGTCAATTTCACCCAGCCACCTTTTGTGTATAGTTAAAAATCCGTTTAGAAATTTATAATATGATTCTTACTGTAAATTTAAGCATGAAATTAAATACGAAAAATGAATTGGATTTTCAGCTAATGTTTTTAATTATGATTAAATAAAGCAGAATGCTTTTGAGAATGTTTTATAGCTTCAACAAAAAATTAACTTGCTTGAAAAGGTAATATATAATGCTTATACCCCACATCTTTACTTCAGAGGAATATATTGTAAATATTCATATAATCTGATTTAGACAAATTTCGTAAGCATAAACATTGCTTTATTTTAAGTAATATAAATGGATTTCTATACCATTCCTATAATTTTGGAAATTAATAATATGCCCAGAATTATAAAGAATTGCGTTTTTGTCATGCTTTTTTCTCTTATTATTATAGTTTGTTTCTTCCTTCAGAAATTTTAGATATGAATAAAAAATATACACTGAAAAAGAAAATAAAAGATTTCAAAGTAATTGAGATCATTTTGTAAAGTCGATCGTCAATCATAAAACAAAAATAGTATTATTACTTTATATCTCATTTCTCAAAAATTGTTTCAACAAAATATACAGTGGCTCCCAAACCAACGTACACCAACAAGAATCAATTAAAAACCTCATTATTTACCATTATATATTCTTATTTTTACATGAAAATTTTTTCATGGCATATTTTTACAGTTCTTAATAAAGCAGTGAAGAATAAATTTTAATTACGATGCAAATTATTTTTAAAAAATGACGATAAATAAAATTGCACAAAAATAGGACACAAAAGTGATCATACACTTTAAAAGAACATCACTAAATATGAAATTTTCTAAATTTTTTTAAATGTTTAGTATTTAGTAGGGTATCCTTTATTCTTTATAACAGCTTTTAAACGTTTGGATATAGATTTAACTAAACGGTCGGTTACTTCTGCACCGATCTTTTTCCATTCTTCGATCATTACTGCTTTCAGTTGAATTTTCGATTTAATGTCGTGACTTCTTATTCGCACCTCTAATTCTTTCCAAATATGTTCTATAGGGTTTTCAATCCGGTGATTGAGCTGGTGTTTTAAGGGTTTGAGGGCAATGATAGAGGCAAAAAAGACGAACATTCATGGCCGTGTGCTTAGGATCGTTGTCTTGGTAATACACAAAGTTATTTAAAATGCCCAATTTTTGTGCTGACACTTTTAAATTATTATTGAGAATATTTATATAAACTCTATGATCCATTATACTATCAATGAATACTAAATTGCCTACTCCAGCAGCTGACATACACCCCTAAACCATGACACCTCCACCGCCATGTTTTACTGTTCCAACTAAATTCTTGGAATTAAGTTCTTCGTTTTTTTTTTTTTTTTTTTTTTTTTCTCCATACAATGATTTTCCCATCCGACCCAAAGATGTTAAACTTACTTTCATATGCAAATAAGACACGATTCCAATAGCTCTCTGGCTGGTTTATTATAGATTTGGCAAATTTAAGCCTAGCAATTCTGTTCTTCTGACTTACAAAGAATTTTCTTCGTGCAGAGCGGCCATGTATACCAGCATTCCGAAGAATTCTACGAATAGTTTCACAGAAAATAGAAGTTCCATTTGATTCATTATATTGTGAAGTAAACTTTATTGCACTCAGACGTGGATTTTTTAGAAATTTACTCACAATATTTCTTTGACTTCTAGCTGAAAGAATTTGAGGGCGACCATTACGAGGCTTGTTTGCAATCCTTTTTCCCTCTCTGTAACGTTTTATTATGCTTTGCACCGTTGAAGGAGGTAGATTAGTTATAGTTGCAATGTATCTAATTGATTTTCCAGCTTCAAAATGAAATATAATTAATTTTCGTACGTCTAAACTCATTTCTTTACGAATGCGCGTCATATCTAAGTATAAAGTAAATAGAATAAATAATTGTGATATTAAATACTGAAACCAAACGATTTTAGTGTATTTTTCAATTAAAAGAAAAATAAGCCGCAAAAGATATTTTTATGATGAATTTAAATAAATAATGTTTGGATGTACGAAGACTTTTGTGTTCTAATTTTGTGACATTTTTTATTTTTTTATTTTTTAGAACAATACTACTTGATTTTTTCTAAAAAATATTTGTTCAATTTTATTAAGAACTATTTAAAGATGCTAATTAAAAAAACCCAACTAATAAAAGGCTTTATTAAGAAGTATAGAACACAATTTCTACAAATTTCTTTAGTGTACGAACACTTTTGGGAGCCACTGTATTTTAAATAGCTTGATGGAAGCATATTTATAATTTAAGTTTCAGATAAATGTAATTTTAAAAAAATGAAATTAAGTTATTAGCTTTTTTTCATGGAACAAAGTAAAAAATAATATCTGAAAAGTGAATATAAAGGAATTTTCTTAAAAGAAAAAATATCATTTGTAGTCAAAGAAATTTATTATGATGATATTTCTAACTGAAATACAACTTAAATTTGTATATCTATTAATTCTTATCTTTATATATCTAGTTTCTAGTAAGAAAAAAAATTATGAGAAAATTTCTCAGGAATGAAAAGAAGTATGGATATATATAGAGTGTCCCAAGAAACAGGAAGAAGCGTTTACTTTAAAAAAAAATATTGAACCTAGGCATACATTTCCATTTACATTCATTAAATGAGGTAGAAAATTGTTTGAAAATATTTTTGCCTCTGTGGGGATATAAAAAAAGGATGATATTAAAAAACTAAATTTTTAAATGTTCCTTACATTGTTCCACAAAAAATGTCCAATAGTCAGATGTTTCTGCGACATTCAATTATCTATGCATAAAGTTTCATATTTCTATTACAAACATTACAGCCATGCCTACTTTTGAATTAAAGGGGAATAATCACAAATATAGATGATTTTTGAATATATTATTCTAAGAAAAAAAAACTTTGAATCTGGGCACAAGGTGAATTTTTTTCCCAAATTTTTTATCTTTTCACTTTTTCTAACGCTTGTAGTGGTCCATATAGCGCTTAAATGCTTTTAAAATATAACTGAGTTATATTTGAAAATGATTTATAGAATAAGCAAGTGAAAAATTCCTTCGAAACATGCACTGAATTGCCTTATAAAAATTAGAAATTCTTAATAATAAAAGAAAAATATGGGTGCAAAAACCAAAAAATTGTAATATATACTTATAATAAACCTCAATGTGTGTGTGTGTGTGTGTATGTTGGCGCTCTACAGGCCAGACCATTTGACATACAGCTACAAATTTGGCACGTGTATATCTTGGAGGCAGAGAATGTGCACCTGGGGGTTATTTTTTCGAATCTTTAATTAGAATTTTATTTATTTAAAAATTAAGCAAAATTTTGGCGTGTTTCTGCTATAACTTCCGAAAATACTACCGCACAAAACAGATTTTTATATGAAGTTAAAGATCAAAAATTTATCTTTTAAATGATACCAATGTTTTAACCTTAAAATTAAATTTCTATTTTTAAAGACTTTTTAAATAAATATTTTAACTATATTATTCAACAATTTTTTTCGTACAAAATAAAAATAGAATTTAAATTGCATGGGCACGTTTCACATTCATGGGAAATAATTAGCTTTTTTCAAAGTGTTGCCATCACATTGATTATGGCTCCAATTAAAAATAAATTAAATCTTTTTGGAAATGAAATATGCAAAAATATAATTTTCGTCACGTGTCTGTAGGAAATGAAACAAATATGAAATATTATTTTTTCGAAAAAATAAATTCAAGAAAAATTATTTTATGATCTTTTACACTCTTTATATTATTAATGCAATAAATCAGTTTTATTTTAAGGTAAGTTTTGTTTAATATGAACAGGATATCCATTCAAATCAGAGCCACACAGCTAATTTGTAAACCTCCAGTAAGACACAGATCTGCTAAAACGGTCTAAATGGAAAATGATTATATTTTATGTAACTTGATTCAATAAATGCTCTAATAAATAACGAATTTTTTATTTTACATAAAGCTTCTGCTGTGAAAATCACGATTAACAAAATGTTCTTGAAACACTAATATTTTGAATAAAAAGAGTTAATTTCTAATCAACTAAATCAATCACTTAAACTGACTGATTTATGAAAATTTGAATATCACTATTCAATAAAAAAAGGATAATTTTAGATTTTACATCGATCGTTTCAAAGAAAATAGGCCAATCAGCGGGCAGGTTTCTCAAGATTAATTTTCCTAAGATTATGAAAATGTTGAGTTTTTCTAAATTTTTAACATTCAAAACTTCATAAATAAGTCTTAGTTGATCTTAGAAAATATAAACATTCATTCATTTATTTAAAATTTTGTGTGTCCAGAATATTTGTCAGAATATGATACATTACTGCATTAAATTTAGACTTCATAATTTTTGAAATATATTTATAGGCCGGAACAAAATATTGTTATTGATTTCATTTCAATCCTTTTGAAAGCAAAACTAAAAACTGAATTTTATTCTGAATTTGAGAAATTTTTGTTGAATTATTCTTTGAGATATTACATAAATTATGAAAAATATTTTGTAGTTCACATAAGACTTATAAACCGAGCGATTCTGTTTGTAATACCCATATTCAATAATAATAATAATAATAATAAATAACAATAAAGATGATAAATTAAATAAAAAGATGGTTTTATTAAAAAATATCTTTATATTAATTGCAATTTCATCATTCCCCATTTAAATTAAAGTTGACGTTTTACCGGAAATGGCAACAAATTAGCAAAATATATATAGTAAATTGAACGAAACGATCTAAACAACTGTATAAGTTTGGTATGACTATCAAAATTTGAAGATTAAAAATGTTTTGTTTGAGAATATATTAAGAGACCAGTTACTTAAAATATTTAATTGAAAATTGTAGCGAGCGGTAATACTGTCGGACCGGCTGGTCGCCAAAGGCGGCCAGTCTTTACTAAAAATAAGGATGAGTTTCGATTTAGTGTGTATTTTGGTGTTCTACAGGGCAGGTTATTTGTCTTACAGCATCCCATTTTCCATATATGTAACTTGGAGGATTCGAATGTACACCTAAGTTTACACCATTTCTTTTTACAAATTGTACTCGAATTAATTATTTTGAAGTTGTGATGAATTTTATTGTCTCCGCAATAACATTGTGAGGGCTGATGTTAGAAATTCGATGATGTTGTTCTTGTATTAATTTGTATTGTATTGTTCTTGTCTGTTATGTGTCGTCCTATGTGAATGTCAATTAAATGTTGTTAAAGAATTAAATTTGGTGTCATACCAATTATTTACGTTTACACTTGCTGATGAAAAAGGCAATTTCTGCCTTACTTTTCTTTCCAGGTGTAAAATCTAAATTGAAAGAGTTCGAGCGGCACCGACATCTTGGTGGCAGAGAACGGGATCCGGATTAATGAAAGTTTCTGATGTCTTTCCAGTTAATCCAGAAGGAAATCTAGGTAGCCCACTGAATACAGGTATGTGATGAGTGAAGTTACGGCAGTAGCTAAAGGAACCCAGGTGAGCTAAATGTTTACTAATTTTGTGACACATAAAGATATAATTTTTTTCCGTCACGAATATAATTTGTTGTATCATGTCACTGATTTTTTTCCGTCAGGAATATAGGCTTAAATATCACATTAGTGATTTCCCGACTTTTAGTGTGGTCTCTTCACATGTTATTAATATATCTTTACAGCAAAAATAAGAATTAATGTGTATAAATTAATTGTAGTTTATACTTTGTTCCTCCAGGAATGTGTCATTTTACATGTTACGTCAGTAATAATACCGCTTCAATGGCTACGAGGATACGAGTTTTACATCAGTAAAACAAAGAAGGAAAAAAGAAGAATATGTTTTATTGTACCTTTTAGCAAAATAATAATAAAGCATGCTGTATTAAAGATTTAGTTTTATGAAGAAATGAACTGAACAATGGTTGACACTATCCTTTCATTTTGAAAGCGTGAATGTTTCATTTTGTAATAAATTCTATATTCTTATAAGAATAAGAATTGATATTCTTTAAATGTTTTTTAAATATATATAAATTAAGTTTCCCCATAAATATTGCAATGGATATGCTCGTGGAAAATACAATAATAAACTTTGCATGTTTGTTTGTTTTTCACATATTGTGATATTTATGTTCTTTTTTCAGGTATTTTGGGCATCAAAGAATTTATTTTGATTGTTTTCTTAAATAAATGATTTGTTTAATTGAATGTTATACTTGATAATTCTGTGGTCCTATTGAAAAATAATTGCCAGTAAAGTTTCCGTTCCAATTCCGAACGAAAGATATTTTTTAAATAACTCTTTTCTGATTGATATGCCTATTTCCGGTGTTCTAGACACTTTATTCTTATTTTATGAAACTTGTTAACTGAAGTTTAAAAAAATGAAAATATTTATTTTATTGGGAGTAAAAATAAAGCTTTAACAGCTTTTTCAGCACACAGCTAAGTATATTAGTTGAAGGTTATGCCTTTCGTTTTATCAGGATCATCGGGTACATTCCAAAAAATACTGAATAGTGTTTTTCGAAACCACTCTAGTTATGCTCAAGTTTACATAAACGATATAATAGTGTTCACCAAAACATGGGACGAACAGTTAATTAATTTGAGAAACGTACTGCAGGAATTAGAAAAGGCGGAATTTATTGTAAAATTTAAAAAATGCATTTTCGCAGCCCGAGAACTACAATTTTTCAGTCATAAGATAGGATGTGGTAAGCATGCCCCAGACGAGGAAAAAATTTTGCCAATAAAATGGTTAGACTATAAAACGACTAAAAATTGAAGTAAGATCTGTGTTAGGATTGATGGGATTTTCTCGATCATATATTCCTAATTATGCGGAAATTACAACCCCTTTAACTGAACAAGCGAAAGAGAAAAAATCGGGAGATGTAAATTTAAGAAAACACGAAGAAGAATCATTTTTTTAGGTTGATGAAAGTTTTATGTGAGCTGACTGCGTTAAATGCCCCAGATTTTGGTAAACCTTTCGAAATTCACTCAGATGCTTCTGATTATGCGGTTCGTTGTTGCCTAACCCAGAACGATGGGAAGCGAAATTCGCATATAAGGAGCAATCGCATTTCTAAGGAAAAAATTTAATAAAACTTAATAAAATTTGTCAACTATTGAAAAAGAAACTGATGCTATCTTGTTTGGATTTTTAAAAAATGATAAATAGTTGCATGGAACTACGGTAGAAATCGTAATTTATCATAATCCATTAAAATACTTAATTGAAAAAATCCAAAAGGCCAAAAAAATTGAAAAAATCCAAAAATTAACTAGGTGGGCATTGGCTTTGCAACGATGGAGTTATAAAATTATTCATCGCCCTGGAATAGTAAACAAAGACGCTGATGCTTTATCTCATCTACAAACTAAACATTACCTTTATTTTGTTGAAATTTGTTCTCAACATCCATTGTGTTAATGTTTGTTTTGTTCATTTTTATTTTAATATATGTACGCTAGGTTTTTATTTCGTTTAGTTATTTTCCATACATGTATTCATTTTTTATTCAATATATGTATGCTATGCTCTTATTTCGTTTACTTATTTTTCATATATATATTCGGAGCTCACATTGTTTTTTCAATATATATATATGGCATTTTCTTATTTCGTTTACTTATTTTTCACGTATATCCACAATTCTGTCCAAAGGAGGTAGATAAAAATTTTTTGTTTGTTTGAAGGCCAGTTTTTCTCTTAGGGGCGGTATATGAAGGCCCTGCGAAAAGAAAGAAACAACAAGCGAACTGCAGGGAACATTAGAGAAGAGTTGAACGGCGTGGAAAGACGGTGCTCGAAGAGAGAGTTTATGTTAGGAGTTCGATGATGTTGTTCTTGTATTAAATTGTATTGAATTGTTCTTGTCTGTTATGTGTCGTTCTACGTGAATGTCAATTAAATGTTGTTAAAGAATTAAATTTGGTGTCATGCCGATTCTTTTCGTTTAGGTTTGCTAATGAAAAGACAGTTTCTGCCATACTTTCCTTAGCAGGAAATCGAAATTAAGAGAGCTCGGCAGCGTATTTCACGTATATCCACAATTTTTTTTTTTTTTTTTTTTTTTTTTTTTTTTTTTTTTTT
>JAPMOR010022940.1:27144-48931 GCA_026543865.1 Argiope aurantia | reverse complement strand
AGTGGAAGGATGTCGAAGAAACTTGATATTTAAGTTGTATGGATCATGGGGAAAAGAAATCTGCAATAAAAAATTCGTTTAAATTTCGGCCGATAGATGGAGATTTTCAAGTACGATAAAATCCATTATGCAAATTTAGAGTAATTTAAAAAGCCAGTACTCACTGCCGCAAAATCATTCTTCGCCATGTCGTTAGAGAAGAAAGGAAGAACTTTACTGATAAAGTTGTTTTATCAGAACAGCATAATTTGTCAGCTGCACTGCGAGAATATCGGCCCTTGAAAGACTTACGAAAACGGCCTATGTCCAGGCACGCTTTGAAAAAGATGATTATTACATTTGAAGAGACTGGAGAGTTGGGTGTGGTACAAGGAAGGGAACGGAAACGGATTTCAAATGAAACTGCGGAAGATGTCGCTCTTGCCGTGTCGAAAGAGCTTCCGATTCGCAATATTCTTCATCAAGTGCTCGAGCGGTGGCACGTGACTTGTCCCTCCTTCGGGCAACAGTCCGAAAGGTTCTTCGATCCATTGTTAAGTGGTATCCATACACGATTCATCATGTGCAAGCGCTGAATCCTGTAGACCCGGAGAAACGAAATCAATTTGCTAGAATTTTTTAGCCAGAATAGCCGTTGAGTATTCATTGCCTTGGAACATTTTGTGATCGGACGAGGCTCATTTTACCCTAGGCGGAACAGTTAATACTAAGAACTGTCGCATATGGGGTACTGCAAGTCCTGATGATGTGCATGAACAGTCTCTACATCCTGATTACATTACTGTATGGTGTGGTTTTAGTGCTAATTTCATTCTTGATCCTTTTTTTTGAGGAGAATACGCTTCATGGCCCTCAAAGGTGTTCCGTTTCGGGTGCCAGTTACCGCGACCTTCTTCAGCAGCAAGTCATTCTTGCATTACAAGAACGAGAATGTTTAGGGACTACTGTCATCATGCAAAATGATGATCCATCTCACATTGCTCGACCAGTGACGGCACTGCTTCGTGCATATTTTGAAAATCAACGGGTAATTTCAAGAAGTTTTACAATTGCCTGGCCACCGCGTTTTCCGAACTGCAATCCCTGTGACTTCTGGTTGTGGGGATTCCTGAAAGATCGTGTCTATGGAGGAAGCATACGTACTCTGGATGAATTGAAAGCACGTGTAACACGTCATGTTGCTGCAATTGATCGAGAAATCTTTCGTGCCACTGTTGAACACGCCATAACATGCTTTGAACATGTGGTTGACGTAAATGGAATGCACATTGAACGTATATTGTAATTAAATAAAGTGTTTAAGTTCCAAATTATGTTTTTTTTGTTTTTCATGCGCCGACTTCTCACCTGGCGGTTGAAATTGGAGCTATTTTTTTAATTGCAGATTTCTGTTAACCATGGTTCATAACAGCCTAAGTATCAAGTTTCTTCAACACCTTTCCACTAGAGCGGACACTACGTAGGTCTAAACTTTAATTATAACCACCCTGTATATATATATATATATATATATATATATATATATATATATATATATTATGCCTAATTTCAAACAATAGATGACATTGTTGCCTCGGAAATTCAACGTTTTCACTGTTTAATTAAGTATTTATTCGCATCATTTTCTCCTAGTCTTTAGAGATAAAGAAGAAGGACCCTGTATAGGGTATGCACAATTTCAATGATTAATAAAAGAATAAATTTTCGCTACCACAAAATTCAGAATATAGATGGAGCGCACATTTGCGTTTTTAATAATACTATGATGTCATGGGATTGGTCACCATTAGAAAAATTTATGTGCACTATAAATAGTATATATGTTAGAGAAAATGCATGGATCTAATATCTGATAATTTTGTGCAATCAATGTCATGAACATATATATAAACTAGTTAAATGGAATTAGATATAACCACTATTCTCAAAGAACTAGATAGTCGTGAGTTGAATATTATGGCAATAACGAAAAGAGCAATTTAGATATATTATAGTTTATATTTATTTATAACATTTTAAATTCAATTTTTTAAATATTTTAGATAATTTAAAATATTATATTTTAAATTCAATATACCAAAAAATGCAAATAATATCTTACGGATAACTTCAAAATAATATTAAGGGATGTAAAATGTCCTTACATGGAGATTCCTAAAGAAAGAATTTTAATCCTGAAAACAACGAATAATATTTTATTATATTGAAAATTATTTTGGACCATTATATTTTAATTTCAATTTTTAATTTGCATTAAGTCAATAACATGACTGCATATTGTATTTATTTCAGAAAGCGAAATATAAATATTTGGTATTTGAAGCTGCGGTAATGATACGGAAAGCCATTTTCAAAGTAACTGATTAACTAACTTCATTTACAGACAGGAAAGGTCTTTCAAAAGTAACTTTTGAGCGTTAATGTGTGTTAAAATGCACGAAACGACATATTAGATGACTTTCTAACTGTTTGTAGTTATATGCATTTTCTACAAATACTTTCACCATAATTTCTAAATTTTAGAACAGGTGCAAGATGTGAAGCATTGAAAGCAGAAATTGGAAACATTTTAACAACATTCCTGTTGAATATCCTAAATTAATGTCTTATTTACTTTTTAATTGGTACCTTCAATAGTCTACGTTCAATAAGGAATATTAATTGTTTCCATTCATTAAACACCATTTGTTGATACTGCTCTGTTAAGAAAGTTATAAAAATAATACCAACATTTTTGATTTATTACTCAAAATAATCAAAAATAAATATTAGTACTCAGTGCGACATACTTGGGTTCTTTCATCCGTTCTTATCAGTTTTCAATTTTTGACACGATTTCATTAAAAACATCTTATTAAAATTCGGATTATTAAGATATTACTTTGAAATAATATTGAATTACACTAAATTCAATCTATTCTTTAAGTTTCAAACACTGGCTAGTAAAATATTCATCATTTCTCTATCTTTTTCGTGATAAACAGAAAGAAACATTCGTAGAACAATTGTTGTTAAAACTATAAAATTTTTAATCTTTAGCCGTTGCTGGCACATTAATATTTAAAAACAAATGGAAGCATGTGAAATCCAATGTATTCATTCGACATGCGTTGGAATTCTTTTTGCTTCTTCAAAATATGAGGGATATTATAGTCGAAGAAAAATATATTAATATTTATATTGTAAGGTAACAAAATTGGTGATGTTTTAAAGTTTAAACCTCAAATTTATATGATTTCTTATCTATGTCTTCTCATATCTGACGTTATCCACAATCATCAGTTTTGCCATTTTTAAAATTAGAGACGACATTGTGTAAAACATCTTTCCTCCTTATTTGTGATTCATCAAAACAACAAAAGTTAGGAAATATATTAGAATCCAAACAAATCTGCTCTGGAATTCATTGCAAACTGTGTCATGCCAAATTCTAAATTAAGTTATTATTCCGGCTTTTAAGAAATTTTTTTATCGAAACCTAGATATTACCAAGAAAAAATTTGCCTCTTATTATGGGGGATGATTATACCAGTAGTTTATAAATTCAATTATTTACTTCAATATTAAAGACCTTTCATAGGAGCGTGTGGGATAGACTTTGGTAACCATTTTCTAGAAGCGTAAAAGTTCCAGTTTTAGTGTTTTACTTTTGTAACTACTTGGAGTATTTTCACCAAAACTTTCTCGCATAATCGCTAATAAACTTGTCATGCCAATTCATTGGCATATCTTGTCATGCCTCGTAGGCTTCAGTATTCAATAGTTATGAAATATAAACTTTTAGCAGGAATTAAGCATTCGTACTGAATCTGTCGTGTCAATCTTGGTAAATTATTTGGAAATTAACCCCTGGTATGAATTAATAGCATTCAAATGTTGATATTGCGCGTTAGACACGTTTTCTCAATCAACTGAAAAAATAGTTTAACGGGAAACAAACTTATAGTCACAAAATCAAATACCAATTTGATATATTTAAATCATTGCATTTTTGAATTATAACATTTATATGTTTCTGAAAATACAGACTGACAGACAGTCAACCTTTTGTTGGATTTGGTTCAATATTTATCAGATGTCCAACTATAGATGTTAAATCTGTGTACTGAATTTTATCTATCTAGCTATCTACGTTTTGAAATTATTTCATTAGCTTATATTTGAACTGCCAGACAGACGGACTTCCTCTGAATAGATTTTACTTAACATTTTACAGAATTCTGCAAATTTAGTGCAAAGACCGAATAGCAAATTTCAACCGTCTAACTCAAAGCTTTTTTAAGTTGTTTTTGTCACAGACAGATGACCGGACGATTTCTAAAAATTTGTTTTTCAAACTCAGGGACGTTAAAAACGTGGAAATTCGTCAAAATCCCGTTTTTGAATTTTTTGATGGTTACTGTACTTTCTTTATAATACGTATTCAAGAAAGAAAAAAGTTGTATTTTCCTTTTAAATAAAGTTATTTTTTAAATGAGTATCAATCTTGGGATTTGGTTAAAATTTCTTAAAATTTGCAAAACACCACTCGTCAAATTCATCTATATTAATTAAATGAGTCAGAATTTTTCTTCAAATAATGAATATGTGAATTTTCAAAACATAGAATTAGATTTTAAAAAATTATTTTTCTTTTGAAAAGGTTATCATTTGATTTAATTAAAACTTCGTCTAAATAACATAAAGAAACATTCAATGATAGTAGAAAGAATTTATTAATATAAAAATAATATTAGTAATTTTTCATATATTTTAATATTATGGCTAAAAAATCGTTTCAGTTTTCGTAAGAACTGAATAGAATCATTTTAAAAAACTAATAGAATTCTTATAAAGAATACATTTCTCCTCAAATCAAGTGAAGACATGCTTTTTCTTTTTAATTAATATTTTCTAAAAGAATGAAAAAGCTAAATATGAAAAGGGAAAATAAATCTAGTTAATCGATCGAAATGAAATTAAGCCATTTAAAAAGCGGAATAAATTACTTCCAAGTGAAAACCCCATTAATTAATAAAAGAGTGAATAATTTAAGCAAATATAAAATTCACAGATATTCGGTTTCTCTTTAAGAATTATTATTTAAGCTGAGCACCGAAGCGTGAAAAGGATTAAAACTATTTCTCTACCATGCCTTTACCTTCACAGACTCGGCAGCCGAGGGCAAATAACGGAGATGATTTTATTTAAACCATCTATTCCCATCACGTGGGAGTTATCAAATCTGCAGATTATGTCAGCCGACGCACATTCCTGTTCGCAAATCCTTTCCTTACTGTCCGTGGATGTATTAGAATCCGGCCAACGATGCTCCCGAGTCCGGTGTGAGCTGGATTCATGCCAGACATTGAACAGGACGATTAATCCGGCACGTGGGGAAATTTTTATCAAAACTGGGACACGCTCCTTGGTTACTGTCACGGAAGCTAGGAAGACGTATTCTTCGTAGACATTAACCACATACCACGAATACCAGATCAGAATTCGGCTCTTATAAACCGAGTGATTAATGTAAAGAATATGTACTTTTGCTTCCAGCTTGCTTTTGATTGTGTGGAATACGAAAAGCGGTGGCAGGCATTTACGGTTTGCTGGCGTAGCGAGTTTTATCCACATTTCTAAATTAGAAGCTTTATTCTCAATGACATTCGACACAAATTGCTGGAATATATTTTCCGGAAACGCAATGGCAGCCGGTTTACGGTTTGTGCATTGTTTAAGAATTAGGCATAATGGGCTTTGAAAGAGCGTTATTTCTAAAACAGTTTGTCATAGATAATAAAGAGTAAATTATATATTAATATTCATTTTCTTGTTGAAGTTAAGAGTCTGCCTCATCGTATTTTGGTTTATTGCTACACAGATTTTAAATAATAGAAATTGAATCATTGAATTAATGATCTTAAGTAAAACATTTATGAAATTTACTTTAAATAAAAATAAAGTTGACAAAAGAAGATATTTGAGTTAAAATGTTGAACCTTAGAAAATCTCACCCATCTTGTACACAATTTATCATATTTATATGCAACATGAGATTTTTAATATAATTCTGTATTATAAACAATAAATCTAATATGGGGTCTTTTAGATTAATTAAGATGTATTTCGTAGGCCCTTCGTGCCCGACGTAGGAAAAGATAAATAGCGCTTAAAAAAATTTACTTTCATAGTGAAAAAAGTGGAAAAGTGTTCTGTATTTCATCATTTATAATGTTTTAAGGAATAATTATATTCCCTAGTTCGCTAAGACTTCACTGCTGCATCCTGCATGAGAATCATATCTCAAATAAAGCAAATAGCTTATTTACATTTATATATCAGTTAAAATATAAATTTCGAAATTACTATCATAAATAAATTGCCAATCTTGTTAAAACTAGTAAGTTTAGTTTTAATTTCGCTTTCAAGTATGCATTTATTGTATATATATCAAAATTTCTAATCAGGTTTACAAAAAAATTATATGATAATAAAAATTATTATTATAAGATAATGCATAAAAGATTAAATATAGCATTTTATGAATATGGTATTTAAGATTATTATATAGTATTAGATATAATATTTAAGATTCCTTATTCCCATACATGCAATAAAGAGTTAAACATACGAACTAATTGAAAAATTAACTAATATTAGCCAAATAATAATTATCTAAAGTAACATTAACTAACTAAGAAATTAATTTGGTTAAGTAGTTGTAAATGGGAAATATATCACATAAAATCAATTATTTTGCTTACATTAAATTAATAACAATAACTGAAATTATTATCGTTACGATATTAAACTGACTGCAGTTTCCTATGAATTTCACTTTCTGCATACAATATCCTTATTGAATATATAGTTGTATCTTTACGTTACAATGCAGCGATTTCTGTCGCTTTACTATATTTTTTTCTTTATTTAAACATACAAAAAGCCTTTGTTATTCAGTTTCCGCATTCACTGAAATCAAAGTGATTTAAATTTGTACAGACACTTGGTTAACTCAATTTTGTAATTGTGTTGTAAATGCTAAGTACCCATTAGGCACTTAATATATAAATAATGCGCGAACTTATTGAAAATGTCCTTTGACATTTTCCCATTTTTTTTTACTTCTTTTCAGTGTTATTCTTTTGAGTGTTGTACTTTGAAACACTTTTAAGTGATGGGAATAATACATGAACATAATGTTGTATAGATTTGATGAAACACTTTAAAGACTTTATTTCTAGTTTCAACAAAAACTTGCATGAATAGTTTTCAAATACGATTTTTTAAAGATTTAATTCTATTTGTTTCATTCTCATAAATACTCTCTACTTATTCCTAAACTCGATCGTATACTGTTTTTTTTTTTTTTTTTTACATTTAAAATCCCATTGTTCTCATTTAGAGTAATGTTTTTATTCTATATGTCTGATAACTGGGAAAAAATAAAATTTGTTATCTTGATTCATTTCAATTGTCATATCAAAGAAAATTAAACTGATTTTTTTATTTAATGTAATGATAATGATAATAATGCAAAGTAATGGTGCAATTTTACATTTCAAATTCTTATTATTGAACAATCTAAAGCCTGTGCTATTTAGTATGCTGTTTATCAGCTGTAATAGCTGACGTAAAATGTATTAATTTATAAAAATAAACGATTTCATTATCTGAGAAATGAATATATACTTATAAACAATCATCTTTTAAAATAAACTTGTATTTATAACAGACTTGTAATATCTATTTGTTGAATGTACTTATTAGCAAAAATCAATATTGAATCATAGCTACATGAATACAATAAGGAACGTAACGCGCATATACAAAGACAGTCATTAAATATGCATGTATGTAATTTAAAATGTATTAAATAATTAAGTATAAAAACAATTCAAGTATATCAAACCACAGTTCTTCTAAAAAGGAAATAAAAGCAAATTTTAATTTAAAAAATATATTTTCCGAGATAAGGTCAGCATTAGAAATAAAAATTAATTATTTGTCACTAACTAGAAAGATATATTTCCGAGTTTTTTGCAAATATAAAAACAATTGAAGACGATATCAGAACGCAAATGCTGTAATTTAACAGAGTAGTAAAAATAAAAAAGTATGGATTAATTTATAGAATGAAAAGCTTAAAACAGATGAAGGGAATCACGAAAACTAAATATATATATATTGTTACAAACCTGCAATTCGGCTTCCCGGCATGGTTGGTTCCATCGTCGGAAAGACTGTTTTAAAGTCATCGGTATTGGACGGAGTCCGGGGGTCGCGTCGGAGGTCCCAAAGCTTGGCGACAAACTTGGCGGCCATTTGGCAACGAGTTTGGCGACTTTGGCGCCAAAATAGATTATACCCGAAACTTCTATAATTTTGCCGATCCGTCCAGTAGGAACCGAGATACGCCTCGAACGTTCCTGATTGGTTGAGAGGCTTCTAGCCTCCTGAGACCTATAAAAAGAGCCAGTCTGTGCTGCCAGAGTGTCGTGGTTAGAATTTTCGAAGAAGAGTAGTCGGAAGCGACAGAGCGGAGTAGTCAGAAGCGACAGAGGAGTAGTAGTCGGAATCGACGGTGAAGAACTGATCTTTCAGGGATTAGCAGAGCAGCGACGGAGTCAAGCTGGTGCTGAACTAAGCTGTGTGCTACTGTCTGCAGTAGAGTTTTGTTGTGTGTGCTGCTGTTGCACGTCTCGCGGCTGAAGATAATTGACTTCTCTTTGCTGTATATAGTTGTCGTCTTTGTGCTGTTCTGCGTGTCTTCGTGTAAATAAACGTCGTTGTTTTATTTTCTACTGCCGCCTGCTGATTGAGCGTTCTCCACACCATATAACTTCCACTATCTAAACGAACCCGGAAAAATTTCGTAACAATATATATATACCATACCCTTAAAAAAAGCAACAATTAAAAATGCTTTTTTTTTTCTTTCCTTTTTTTTTCCATTAGAATTCTAATTGTTGTTCGTGCTTTCAGTATAAAAAAGTTTCAGTAAATAGAAGTTTCTGTTGAGCTTAACATAAATGTATTAGAAATTTATCAAACATTACCAACGAAAGAAGCTTTCAGATCTGTTATTTCCTTCTTTTTTTTTATTGTTTTTTCGCTTTCATGCTATGATAAATTTTTCATTCTCATTTTAAATTTTGAATTTATTTTGGCCGGTTATAGAATTTAGATTATTAAATAGATATATATTCTAAATCAATATTAAAGCAGAAAGAAAAAAAATTGCGGTGAACACTTGAATGCATAATCAGGGAATGATAATTATGGTTTTGTGTGTGTGTGTGTGTGTGTGTGTTTGTGTTTAATTTTGTTGAATAGTTAATTTTTTTAAACTTTTATTTCGTTAAAAGTCTATTCTTTCTAAGTTTCTCAAATCTTCTTATTGTTTAATATTTCTCGCATAAATTCCCATGATTCATTGAAATATTTAGCAACATTAATTAAACGTAATAAATATTTTGTATCTGAAAGACAATTAAATGTTTAATGTCCTTATCGATACCTTAAGTATTTTTTTTATTGAAAATCTCAATTCTGAGCTTGAAATACTAATTTCTGCTTTTCTTAAGCTAAACCCAACCTTCTTTTCCTGTTTATTTCGATATGACTAATCGTTTACAGGATAGTAACTTCGAATTATATGCTAATCAATCATGGTATCTCTCTCACGTTCACGTGTTGTCATTTTGAAAGTAAAATATATGCTTGAATTTTGCATTTTAACCAAAATAATTCTTCCGTTTCTTATTTCAGGAAGCTATGACCGCAGTCCCCTCTTTTTATATTGTATTTTACTGTGTTTATATATATAAAATTCATGCATGTCATTTCGACCCCACTCTTTGCTAAGCTATTCCCACAACCTCATCTACCAAACTGCGTCACATCCAACATTTGCCATTTATTTATTCACAATTTACACTATGATACATGGAAGCAAAGTTCATTCGTGGATTATTATTATTAAACCCCATCATTTTAAAAGATATACGATAAAAAATATATCTATCCTCGGGGATATGGTAAGAAACACTTTTCGGGACACGCATCTTGATACGCGATCAATAATTTTCTAAACGAATGGTATTTCTCGCTTTTTTTGACATAATTCATAAGCACCGACGTCGCGGATACAGTGAGTTGAATGAAGCTGCAGCCCCTTCAGAGTGACGGATAGGGGGTGGTCTGAAGGTGTGTGGGTGGGACAGGAGGAAATAGGATTCTGGACAATAAACCATCAATCCCCTCCTCCTCTCCGCACCTGAAATAAGTCTGCAGGATTTTTCTTGGATAGGAAATTTCCATTCTTCTTGGCGTGTGATCGACACCAACATGCAACCTCAGGAATGAAAAACTTCTTTTTTTGTCGTGCAATCTTAGTCGTTGCAGGACGGAATAGCGGAATCCGCTTGCCCTAAAGACATGGTGTAAGCTCCTAGGGATCGAGTAAACATTGCGCATTGGAGCAGTTGCGCAACCCGTCTGAGGATGGCTGCAGGGCACTTTTTTGAATGCTGGAATTCTCGAATTTTTGCATTTCGTCAAATCCCTGTAAGTGAAAAATAAACTATATTGAAAATAAGGAATACATATACGTATATAAGAATACTATAAATGTCATATATATACTATCGAGGAAATGCTCAGATATGCTTAGCGTTTCATTTAAAATAGGTGTAAAATGGTCCAGTTATATCATACTAAATTTAAATCAAACCATTTGTAGCACAACGTATATGAGAAACAAACATTTAAAACTAACTTGTTCGATTGTAGTATCATATTGCAGATTTGTGAAAAAAAAATTTCTCATAATATTTTACCCCAGAAATTAATCAGTATTACAACAGACATTTTACTGACGAAAGAAAGAAACTTAGCATTGAAAGTATTCATATTAATTAAATTGGTTTAATCTGAAAGGCATATTCTATTTTTTTCCTTAAATAAAAGTATGTAAAAAATGGCGATTTATAAATTTGCATACGTCTACGTAATATCACGTATCAACATGAATTTAGAAATAGAGTATAAATTCCAGTCAAAGGTGAGATTTCAAGTATACTATTGTATTAACTAGGGAAATATTTTATAATTTGATTGGAAAAACTTTTGAGAAAAATTCTTTAATTCTGTAGTGAAGTATGCGACAGTGAATTAAGCAAAATGGAACTAATTCAAATAAATGTAACTTTAAGAAAAACTCAGGATTTGTGCATTGTTAAGTACATATGCTATATTATATAGGATATCTCGATTTTCCCTTTCTAAATTATACTGGATATTTAACATTTAGTCAAAAAATAATATGGTGAAGGTAGGTTTTAACAAAGGAACCATATTTAAGAAATTTGTAATTTGTATTTTTTTTTAACTAGCCGTCTATTACTTTACATGTATTTTTATGTTCGTTTAAAAATATTTACCCAATTGCTTCTTGACATAAAATAACAAGGAATGCAATATAGTTAAAATAAATATTTAATTCTGAGCATTGATTTTGCATTTATTTTTTTAAAAAGAATAATAGTTCAATTTTTTTTATTTATCAATTAATGCACTTACGCTTTTTTTAATCTAAATATTAGACTCATAAAAAAAATTTGTACCGAAAAAAAAGTGTTTAAAACCATGTTTCAGTTTTCTCTGAAAAATTTCTATATTCCAGGCACTATGTTCTTCCTTTCCTGAACAATCAACCGGTGGTACTATCGGGCCTTGTTTCTACGTGTATAAAACCGCTGAAATTATCATATTTTATAATTTTTTCTGTCAATGAAGGTACTCGTAAAATTTTCTAAAGAAATTTTACTAAATAGTGATATATTATCATCACATTAAAAATTAAATATATCAATTCTATATTTATAACATCAAGAAATGCTGCAATATCTCATTGCCTATATACAATATAACTTTGTCAAGGATTTTTATTATCATCAATGTAATTTGCTTAGTGGTTTATGATATTTAAGAGCTTTATAACAAGCATTTAAAATACTGAATTTTGATATAAACATAAATATAATTTGGCATATCCTCGATTGAATATTTCTGTATAATTTTCATAAATTTTAGAACTACTATTGCTTATTTATTAAATTAAAATTTTCAATAATGAAAACAGATTTATATTTTAAATCCTTTTTTTCTGTTCATAATGCAGTAATAACATCGTAAAAAATATTTGAAGATGGAATAAAATGCAAATATAAGCGAAATAATTTTGATAATTATATTTTATATAAATTATTTTAGCATCTAATTTAACTTTATGGTTTTGTAGCTTTTATTATTTATTTTTATATTTAACTTTTTTATTTTGTAGCTGCAACGATTGAAAGTTCTTTTTAACAGTACATAATTTAAGGAATTAGGAAGATAATGTTATTTTAATGAAAAACATATCCCCATTGTTTTTTTAAATTTTGTTTTATTAACCTTGTTTTATCAATTTTTTATTTTTCTTAAAAACACGTGATAAATTTCACTATATTCCTGATTACAGAAGCCATTTTAGTTCCTTCAGTGAGATGTCTTTATGAGAATTAATTTTATAATATTAAATTATTTGTTTCCAGTTTCATGAAAACTATTATCCTTAAATGTAGGAAAAGGAATCAGAAAAAAGAAAAAAATAAGAAGAAAATTGACATTAAAATTATGCAATTCAAGCAAAATTTAAATTTCTAATATACACAGTCCAGTCATAATAATGTGACCACCGTCTACTTTCAACGTCAACGTTAAATAACCAATCGCAGAGGGTACGCGTTATCAGAAAATTTGGTGGACATATAAATTGTGTTGTAAGCATTCAGAAAACTTTTCAGTTCTTGCAATCATGCAGAAACGGTGCGATTTATCCGATGTCCAAAAGGACATGATCATTGATTTTCGGACCAAGGTTGGAAGCATTTCCGAAACGGTTAATTTTGTAAACTTTTCGCCGGATTTGATAAAAGTATGCAGTGCATGGCAAAATGGCACTGTCCAAAATCAGCGAAGTGGCAAATGTAGTGCAGCACGGGTCATAAATGGCCGAGGGGAACGACGGCTGCAGAGATGCGTTCGGGCGAGTAGATGTGCTACCGTTGAACAATTGACCGCCCATATGGAGCAAGGGATTTCCAACAGTGCCTCCACAACAACGATTCAGCGAACGTTGCAGCGTATGGGCCTCCGCAGTTGACGCCTGGTTAATGCATCTATGCTTACTACGGCGTGAAATGCCTGAAAGCAAACACCTTGCAACAATTGCTGAAAGGACCCAAGGTGGAGGTAGGGTCATTCTGACCTGGGAAATGTTTTCGTGGTATTCTCTGGGTGCATTCATAATTATGGAAGGCACGGTGGATCAACACAAGTATGCATCTATCCTTGCTGACCTTGTTCACCCCTCTGCCCCCACATGCGAATTGTTTTTCCTCAGGAGATGGCATCAACCAGCAGTACAATGCGAAGTGCCATAAAGTTCGCAGTGGTTCGAAGAACCCCAGAATGAGTTTACCGTACTCTTTTGGACGGAAAATTTACTGGACTTGAACCCAATCAAGAATCTGTGGGACCCTCGATTGGATCATTCACCCCAGGGATCCTTGCCCGCGTAACCTAGCGCAGCTGGCCAGGGAACTAGAATTGGCATCGCTCAATACCCCAGTGAACACCTTCAGGAACCTAATTGGCTCTCTTCCTACACGTCTCGCAGTTGCCAGCTCTGCTGGTGAGGATTTTGACAGGTGGTCACATTATTATGACTGGGCCATGTAGATCTGCAGGTGAGTAATTACGAAGGTTTTCTGTTTTCGTGTGAACAAAATATTATATTCATTTATAATTGGTTAAATCACTCATCTATTTTAATTTAGATAAAGAATATAAAACAAATTGGCTATATTAGACCAAATATACAAATTCTAATTTTATGTGACATGCAAAAAAGAAAGAAAAATTAATATTAATGTATATTAATTTTGAACATACAATATAAGTAAAAAAACAGGAATATGGGTAAAGCTAATGTTTTATTCGTGACATATGACATACCATTTCTGCCATAATCTTTCCTACTTCGAGGGACTTCTCCCCAACAATTACTTTCAATTTGACCCAAGTTGAATATCAGTAAGCAGGCATTGGATGGAGACATATAAATGTAACCAACTACCAGCACCTATAAATAGTTTATGAAATATTTCCTTAGAAATTATTATTATTTCTATATATTTAATAAGAAATTATTTCCAGATATGGAAAAATCCTATATCTAGATTTATGAGTACTTTAAAACTTTACTGGAAAATATTTGCAAAATTTAGACTTCCTAAATTTACTAATTGTCTCTTTCATAATCTGAATGCAATTAATTTTATTATCTGATGGTGGAGGCGACATTGGATTCGTATCTTTTAAAAATTAAACACTTATTATTTATATCAAGAAATCATGATTGATACTCCTATTTCTATAGTAAAGCTTATAATAGTTATAGACATAGCAATTCATTAGGACCATATTTGTAGCAGTAGAATAAACAGATTAAATTCGTATATTAACTGTTGTTTCATAATCTATAGTTTCTCAATTAATTTAGAAACTCTGTACAATATAATTATGAACTATAATAATTGTGAGGTGTTTATCTATCGCTTTTGATCAAAATTCCCTTGTAGAATCCTCAGTTAATTATACATCCTGTTAAATTCCGGACAGTGAAAATATCTGTTTTATTTCACTTCGTTCGACTATAAACCCTTTCTGTTAATAATATTTTATTCTAAAATGCTACATAAGCCCAGAGGCTAAGAAGGCGAGTAAATATAAGGAAATATTGATTTAATTCACAGAAACCAATTAAAATGGAAATCAAAATTATGGACAATAGTTTATTATCGATGCTTATAAATTGTGACATAGTTATTTAAGTATGTCCATATGTTCCAAATCGAAAACGTTTCTGTACTATTTCAAAATTGCAGTTAAATTTTATTTCATTTTCTTCATCACATAAAAACGAATTTCTTTTTTCAATTAATCAATGTTTGGCTTGTTTCAAAACTTATTTCGGTGTGATGCCAACAAATATTTTAAAACTTTTGTCAAGAATCGATTTACTATTTAATGTCACAGTAAAAAGGAACAATATGCTGCATTTAATTCTTATCTATTTATTACATCTTTGTTTGCGAAATTGTGCTGGTTTATTGAGTCATAAAGTAATATATAAATCGAATGCCAACAATTTATGATTAAATTTCGAAGCATTCTGGTACAACATTAAATTAGAATATTGCATTAGTTTTCTATTTATAAAAATTGTTATGAAGTGCGTATGCTTATTTTATATGGTTTAAAAAAATTATGTTGATCTATATTTTTAAGGTGATCTAAAGAATAATTCCATTAAAAATTGCAATATTATTTTTAATTTTACTTAAATTGCATATTAGATATATCTGTTGACTGAAATATTTTGTTGAATATGCAACGTTAACTTACTTATAAAAAATGAATAATTATTTTAATATTCAATTGAATTTCTTATTTCTTTTAAATTTATTTAGATTGGTTTCCAAAAAATTTTATTTTTTAATTTTATTTATAATTAAAAATATAAAAAAATTGATTTGGGGATTTTCTAAAGGTCAAAATACGTTTGCAATATTTTGTGCATTCCATTAATGTTAGTAAAAAAAAAAAGGTATAAATCTTCGAAGATATTTACATTATGTATATTTATCTTTCTTAGAGGAATAGATTAAAAAGCCTAACAGCTTCGTTACACTTAGAAGAATAGATTTAAAAGCATAACATCTTCATTATATTTGCCAACAAATTAGATCTTCAATCATTCGTTAGGAATTTCTCATAAAGTAATAAACTGGTAAACTCCCAAACATTTTATAATTTTAACATTTCTTAAGAAATTATATTTGTAAAAATTTACACTGATGGCATTAAATAAATTTTAATATGGTATTTCAAAGTGTTTTGCTAATATAAACTCATAATCAATGTTTTCAGACATTTTTGATATCTTTTGATAACAAAAATCTATCTTTTTGGAGCATTTTAAAAAAATGTCACAATCTTCACCACTCTCAGCATGATTTTTTTATCCCAGCATTAACTTTTGAATCTCAGTTTTTATACACATTAAAGAGTAGAGATGGGGAAAATAATGCACTGAAAAAAAAAAGCCAGACACCATTCGATTTACGGTTTTATATATGCCGTTGAGATCTGAAAGAACCAAATGGATGTATCGTGTCAACTTGGAGTGCTGATGTACAAAAAAGGGAAAAAAAAAAAGATAACCTAAACCGTCAGTGACACCGAAAAGATTGGAGTGGAATTACACGTCGGGCTGAATACCCTTTCAGCAAAAATCCAAACAGGTTCCTCTATAAATAATTCAAGTACCTAATGCAATTTTAACAGTTTCTTTTGAAAGATGTGAATGCTGGCATACAAACATACGGATAAAAACGTCGACGTAGAAAAACGACCTAGTTGGTAAATAATGGTCTATGGTAAAATGAAAGTTTTTTTTTCTTCCTACTTTATCAGGAACTTTCTACTTAACCCACCTTTCTTTTATATTTATCTCAGATGTGTCCCTCTATCTTCTCTCTTTATCTTTTAGTCTTTCTATAAGCATTGGATTAGAGGTGAATGTTCCAGTAAATTCGAGGAAATAGACCAGAATGTTAGAGGAGCTAAGACGTTGCGGTGATTACTGGCGCTGTGCTTGTTTGTTGAGTGAATCTTAGTTAAGACAAAGTGTGGTTTGAGTATTTTCACAATATTGAATGAAAGTGAATGTTTATAAATTTTTAAGAAGGATGAAATGCAAAAGAGATTTTTTTTGTCTTTTATTAAATAATTTTTGCATGAATGAAAGGATATATAGCTGAATGGCTGTTTTAATCTTTTCAATACAGATTACATTAAACAGAATTTATGCATATGCAATTTTAATTATATATACTTGGTAAGATAACTGTTAAATTGCTGAACTCTTTATATCTCCCTACTGAAGTAATTTTTTAATATTAATCTTAGGACACATAATTTTCTTCTTTGCTTCAAAAATTGTCTTAACGTTAATGTGAAAATTGGTTACTATTGAAGGTTGCTAATAAGCAATAGAAAATCTAGGGACGGTCAAGAAAAATCTAAATAGTTAATGAAGATAGAGAAAGTGTGGTTTTAAGTATTTTAACAAAATCGGATGAAAGTGAACGTTTGTAAATTTTTGAGAAGAATAAGATGTAAAAGTGATTTTTTCTTTTATTAAATAATCTTTACGTGAAAGAAAGGATGTATAGTTGAAGAGATGATTTAATCTGGTCATTAGAGATCGCATTAAGCAGAATTAATGTAAATGTGATTTTTATTATATATGCTAAGATAACAGTTAACTATTAATATTGCCCATCTGAAGTAATTTTTTATTATTAGTCACATGACTGATAATTTTCTTCCTTGCCTTAACAATTGGTCTTAATGTTTATGGGTTGTTGTTGAAGGTTGTTAATGAAACATAGAAAATCTGCAGATCAAGAACAATCACAATAATTAATGAAGATATAAAGAGTGACTGCAGTGATTCTTTGCAAAATTTTGTGAGAAAAAAATTTGATGATGTTCCGTCAAGTAATTTTACATTTAAAGTGTGATTAGAACGCAGTTTAACAAAGAAAAAAAACGATGCTCTTGCCCTAAAAAAGATTTTTCTTGGTAATTGATGTAGTGGTTACTAATGATAGAAACAAAAATTGCAACAATTGGACGGTTAGTATATTTTTTTTCGATTTATTAAAAAAAAGAGAAATCGGGCATCATTTACCACAGCCCTAAAAGATGATTTCGTAATCTACCAGTCCGTGAACTTAATATTGAAATTTAATTATTATGCTTTAGATTAAAAACAAGTTATATTTTAAGCAAATGAGAATATTAAAATTTCTTTTCTACATAAAATTACAAACAATATCGTTGGTGTACCAAAAGAATATTCCTTAGCTTGCTATATCTTCAAGAAAATGGTACAAGTGAAATCTTTCGTCGTTCATTCTGTTTTCCTTCTCATCCAAGTGTAGACTTGATTTCAAATCAATTGTATCACTCCCTTACCTATTGTAACTTCACAAGTCCAGTAGCCAGTTATCTTACAAATGATTCAATACAAGAATAGGAAGCGTCCGTAACATGAAGATACTCGATGAGGATATCAAGATAATCATACAGAATGATAACTGAAGCGTACGGAATAATAATATAATACTTGGGGATACTACAGATTACAGTCCATTGAAATTTTACCTTCAAAAAATATTGAAACGGTTAGTGAAAATTCTACAAATATTAAATCAATAGGTATATTTTTGTCAAATAAAAGATCCATTTTCACGCTGAAGGCGCATATTGAGAATAGTAGGATTTACTATGCCATTTACTGTGTCCTTCTCTTAAATCAAAACAAATGTAGCAAAAAGAGAGAAAATAAAAAAAAAATCAGCAATTAATACCATTGGTGTATTTGAAGTTGGCTGTGCTTATTGCATACTCTTATACCTTGAAAATATTAGTACTATAATAGCAAGTTGAAAATTCGATGCGTTTGTTGAGTTCAGTTAAAAACATGAGACGTTGATCATTGAGCGTAATAATTCCTCAAATGGAATTATTGGATGGCAATCGCATTGATAGAAAATGTATTCTATTTTCAATGTACACGAATAAAAAATCTTTGATAACTCGAATTTTTTAAATGTATTTGCTTTCCAATAGTTTATAAGAAAAATTAACTTGTTTTTAAAGATATATTTAGTATAGTGCATAAATTTTCAAGAATGTACGACGCTTAAAAATTCCGTGATAAATCTGGCAATACCTTTTTATTAAAACTGAATAAGAATAAAGAAAATCGTAAATAATCATAGGCTAATACCTTATGTTAGGCTATATCATATGATTATAATAGGCTATATCCTTATCACGTCAAAATTATTTAAAATATTTTTTCACATTTTGGTCACAAATGCATATTAAACAAGGAAAGTTACAGTGAAGATTCCATGTCAATTAATTAAAATTACACTTTTTATTAAATATAAGCTATGATTCGACGTATATAAAATATTTAAATCTTAATGTTGCCGTCGTTATTTGATAAACTATTTAGTTTTATTAAATGGTTTTACTTATTGACTTCCGAATAACTACTCTTAAATTTTGTAACTGTTTCGTATTGATTTTTTCTTAATAGATTATTAATATCTAAAACTCTATCTTTGGTGGCTCCTAAAAATTGCAATTCGTATAGATGCAAACATATATATATATATATATATATATATATATATATATATATATATATATGTAAGTAAGTAAATTAGTTATGAGGAAGTATTTGGGATATATATTATATATCTTCTCAGAATTTTTTTCGATTGGATAAGAAAAATGACGTTTCAGTAATGTTTCATAGGCTATGATTTATTCTCTGGAAATCCATAAAATTCTTGCATTTTTTTGGTATCTGTAAACTTACAGGAGCAGTTTGAAGATTTTGAAACTTTCCTTGGTCGGCTCAAACCTATTCAACATAATTAATTCTTGAGTATAAAAAGTAAGGCCTGAAAAGTATTAGATTCCTTTGTGGTGCAATTCTAATATTCTTCATATAATTCTCTTTAGATGATAGCCACACAATAAATGACCTTCAGAACTTTTAAGGCGACTAAAAACGATGCAATTTAACGAAAAAAGGTATTCATTTTTACAATATTATTAAAAAATAGTTATCAAAAGCATCTAGTACTATCTGAAAGGTTTTTAATGTGATAATATAAGCTATTTATAAAAGCATTATTAAAAAAAACATTAGAATTTTCAAGTTTTATTATTAAGAAGAAGAAAATTCTGTTTCTGGTAATTTTTCTATTTTATCTTGTAAGAAATATTAGCTTTGATATTGACTTAATGAAGGTGTTTTGATGAAATAGTTTATACAAAGAGAGAGGAATAACTAGAAGGGAGTAGAAAATAAGCTTTAAAAGCATTTAAAAATCAATACAATTATTTTTTTTACTCAAAATGGCGTTTAAAAGAAAGCTTTACTTGAAACTAGTCATTTACTGCTATATGTACAAGCAGCCGGAAACTATAACATTTCACAACACTAAAAGAAACCATTAGATCCACCACAGATGCACATAAATCATTCGAACCCGTTTTAAATTAACGGTCATTTGAAAATCCACTTTAATTTGCGGAACTATTCAAAGCAGCCCTCTACTATCAGGCCAGAGTAATCGCCAGGTTCTGTCCCCTTCGCACAATAATCTCCTGGTGCCAAATTATTTCTCTGGATCTCCCATTAACCTGCAACGTAGGATCAAGCGTTGCTCCGTCAACCGTAAATAACAGTTGAACGTGACTTCGCCACACCCTGTGTTCAGCACCTGCACACCCTTTGGGCTTTCGAGCTGTAACTTGGAAACTTTTATCGCCTCTTGAGCTGGCTAGTTTCACCAGTTAGAAGTGGACAACTTTACTGAACTGCTGCCGGCGATTGGGCAGTTTCGTTACTTATTGCCCCGCGCTCTTCATACCACCACTACTAAATCAAATCGGAATGGGAAGAATACTTTCATTAACTTGAACTTCCACTTTATATTGGATCAGGCATTAATCAGATGTTAGAATTAGTAGGGAGTGGTCGTAAATGGGTGACATGTCTATGAATCATTTTATTAGTGCAAATATAAATTGACACCATTTAGATATGTAGTTATGTCGTTTATTGCAATATATATCATAACCACACTCATACATGATAAAAAAACATCCCAAAGGAAATCGCATATGGCTGATGGTTTCTTTGATATTAAATGGAATTTTGATTGACTGTTACAATTATTAATATATTGAAATATTTCTTGTACTTAAAGAACATCTCCAATAATTTTTGGCATGCAAGAAAATATTAACTATTATTTTTAATTTAATTTTTTCGCAGTTTCCTAAACAATGGATATTTGAGTAGTTATAAGTGCATGAACATCCTTCTCAAATCATAAATATTCCATACAAGTTCAATGTACTTTTCAAGGTTAAAATTTCATCAAAACATGATACATAATATAATGATTGAGCAAAGCATACTTACTTTTTTTTATAAGTAACACAAACGGAAAGCATGTCAGATATGGGGATGGTCTTGATCTGCCCCATGATAACCCCACATCCCCACCCGAGAGGGTGTAAGACTTTGAAAGTAGACGGGGAGAAGGTATGGGGATGAATAGCCTCTTAGTTCTCGTTTCAATTCAGCGTTATTTCCATTCTATTGAAAGAATGTACCTCCCACAGGAGGACTGTTCAAATCTGGCAATGGTCATTACAACTCAACCTTGGTTTCCAACTACAGGTTTACCCGATGTCAGTCGTTCCCGGACGATTTGACAGGGCGAAGCCAGCTCCGATATTATTTTCTTTATAAATACTTCATTTAAAATTTTCAGCACATTTAATGAAAGTAAAAGTTCGATGACTATATTTTATGCAATCAGTATTGTTTAGAAATCTCATATAGCCTTTATTCAAAGCTTTCTCAGCAATATTAAAATAAAGCTATATCTAGAAATTGAGTATATTTTTGAAGACTTTGTTTTCAGGAAACATTCTCAAATTATATTCATCCGATTTATTTTCAAAGTTAGCAAGCTGCCTTATATATATTTATTTCATTGATTAATCTAACATTTGTAAATTATAT
>JAPMOR010022940.1:6187-18727 GCA_026543865.1 Argiope aurantia | reverse complement strand
TTTGCATTTATACAATGACTCACAATTAATGCAATCAAAGTATAGTTATTGAAATTAACAAATTGTATCTTAATAATATATCTAAAGGAATTCATTACATTCTCACGCTCATTATCTTTTAGCAATTAATATTTAAAAACGGAAAAAGGTCAATATCAACTTAATATAAAGGCCATTAACTCATATTAATATGCTGTTTTAGAGAAATCAATTTCCAAGGTAATGATATTGCCCTGAGAAATTCTGAACAAAGCGTTTCCCAACTTTTACACGAAATTTCTTTGTGAACAACATTTTTTTTCTCAAATTTATATATTTTCTATATATAAAACAATAACTTCTTTCCTTGCAATCACTATATCATTAGAATAATGTCTTTTTAGCCTTTTAAAGATAAATATTTTTAAAATAAAAATTAAATTAATATTTGAAATAAATTTCTTTGATGAGTTCTTTTTGAAATGTGTAAATATCTTTTTATTCATAAGATACTCAGTCAGAATTAGGATATTGATTTCAGATATGAATTTCAAAAGGATCATGGTTCATGGTACTTTCTGAAAATAAAAGTATTGAAAAACATTTAAAAATCACTCAAAATTATATGAATAAATCCAAGATAAATCATACCATTACATTTTTCTTTTTTTTCATAAGTTGTAAAAATTTTGCAATAATTAAAAAAAAATTAAACGCATTTTTTATTTATAGAATTTTAAAAATGGCTGCTGATTCAGAATTTTCAATACGATTTAACGAGATTAATGGCATTATATAACGATATGAATTCCAGAATTTATAAAAGAACATGTTTATATACACACACACACACACACACACACACACACACACACACACACACACACACACACACACACACACACACACACATATATTACCGCATCAGTCTGGTGAGATTTAAAGTCCAAAGACCAAATAAATAGCATTATTTCTTAAAGCATAGTAATTTAGAAAATATGTATGATAAGGTATGATATGTATGATGATACATTACCGCATCAAAATATTTATTTTTTTTACATCCTAAAAATAAATTTACAGATTAGATTTGATTCTATTCCTTTGTTGAAGCAAGCATATATTTAAGAAGAAATACAAACACATTGCTTAGAAGTTGCCTATCATCTTGCTTGGAAATGAATTATCTTTTATCAAAGAGTTGCTATCACATTGACAAAAGACATTGACAAGTAAAAAAGTAAATTAATATTATTGCAACTGAAATAAATATTAAATATCATTTTTCTAAAACGTAAATGCAAAATGTAACAGAATGAAACTTACCTTGGAATTAAAACGGACAACATGGAATTAAAACGGAGTCAGATTGACACAATAATCTGAAAGACTGGTTGTCACGAAAAGCACACAGGTACTGAAATGAGTTACAAAATGGCCTTTAACAGCACATGTACCAATTTTTGTTGCAGAAATTGCAACGAATATTGCTGAAAAAGCCACCTTACTATTATTATAACAGCTGAATAAAGATACCTAGCTTATTTATCTGGTGACAACTCATGTGCGCACTTGTAGTGTCGTTTAATATAATATTCGGCATTTAAAGAATGTATTACATGTATTTGAAACGAACATGAATATTGAATCAAAACTATACTACATTCATTTCTATTTTTTAATTATATAATGGAGTCTTATAACAAACACAATAATCCATGCATTGTTTTAAAGAAAGAAATGCCAAAAGAAATAAAGAAGAAATGTCTTCTTATTTTAGCAACAATAATATCAGAATGTAGTTCAAATGAAAATTGAATGTAATTATACACTCAGGAATCAATTAAAAATATACTCATTAAAACACAGATTGCAAAGAGCTACAGAAGCTATTCTCATTTTACAATCTTTCAAAGTTTATTGTACAATAGTCTAATAAGCGGTCTATTGTATAGTGGAATGGATTTTACACAATTTTTAAAACTTTATTTTGATTTGTCTACAATATTGATTTCGAAATTCATAGAATAATGACTCGTTTTATTACGCAGATATGTTCAGTTAACTGGAATCACATTCACAATTTATAAAGCAAATTCGATATTTTACCACGAATGCCAAACAATTAACTTTTTTAGTTCAACTGGTAGAGGGCAAAATATATCATTGCCTCGTCAAACACAAATATTTTAATCGTATAAAATTCAATCACTGAAAAGTATCATTTACTATCTCAGAAACAAAATAACTATGAAGGTTTCATAAATAACTGCCACTGAATATTTTTATCTAATTAAATAATGTTAAATATTTTGAGTTTTTATGTAAAATAACAGGAAGGTTTTGTGAATAATTGTATTTATCTATTTATTTTTTATATTTTGAATTGTGTTTTCTGTAAAATAAAAGCTATGCAGCGAAGTACATAAAATAATATACAAACTTTTATCTTTTATTAAACGTGTAACTTATGTAAAATATGCAAATTTATTAAATGATGTTCCGGGTTTTACAGGCATAAAGAGTCCTTATTTAGTTATAGATTATGAGAAATCGTGCAAATTTATGTGTTTGTTTGTGATTCAAAAAATTAAAAGTCATGTCTAACTTCATAGCATCCCTCTGTTTTATTTATTTTAAACTCCACAATTTATTCGCTTTGAACATTTTTCTATCTTAATCCAAAACCTACAAACTTAAAAAAAAGGTTGAATTAAACGAAAGAAAAATCAAAGAAATATATATAAAAAAAGATTTCAGAAAAAACCAATAGTTTTGCTTCTGTTGTAAAACAACAAAAGCAAAACTTTCTAAAGAAAATAAAAAAAATAAAAATAAATGCTTCTACATTTAAAAAAATGGATCGTAGATAGAAGTATGAGAATATAGAGAAATTCAAATATCTGGAAGTTTCTATAAGCATAATTAAATTTATTTATGAACGCATAATTACAATATTATGATTCCCGATTCCGAACACATATTGGAACATTTCATTTGCGCCAGATGATTTGATTAAATGTTAAGATCCATTATTTGCACCTGGAACAAATGTAATAAATAGTTTAGTCATACTTTGAAAACGCACCACGACTTTGATTTTACGCACAACAGCTTTGATATAATTTTTTTAAATTTAAAAATTACTAACTTTTACTCAATTGTATTTCATTTGGGGTTTCCCTCCTTAATGAAAAAAATTCTAACATAATAATATTTCTTTTCTTCACAGAAATAAAATTATTTTTTAAATCAAAACGTATTCATTTCGAATTTATACTATGTATAAATGACTATTTAAAAATACATATTTAACTAAATTTCACCATTATTGCTAATCAGTAAATAATTCTATTTGAATTTCATAGAGAATTTAGTCTTAAACAATTATTACATAATATAAAGTAGAATTTACCAATAGAACAATCTTTTAATCATCTGAGTCGGGAATAATTTTACAATCTCGTATCTTTATTTCTATTTTAGCTGCCTTTGAAGACCATCTCGTTCGCAGCTAATATCTATATGCAATACTAGTTGTTCATGATTCTCTCAAAAAATATTTTCAAAAAGTATTTCAAACAATACATTTTATTTTTATAGCCTAATGCATATGAATTAAACCTTATGATATAATAGAATCAATAAAAAAGCAAATCTCATGATAATCTATTTTCAGAATGTGTAACGTCTTTTTTTATACAGAAACTTCATTTTCTTATTTCTTATGTAAAAACAGGAACAAAACAAAATCATCCTTCGTTTGCGTTTGTAAAAAGAAGAAAAATGATACGATTAAATGTTTGACGAAGTAATGGAAACATTTTGCATTACAAAATCAAATATATTGTCAAGAATTATATAAAATATTATTCTAAGATTTTCAAACTTTTAAGAAAATTGCGTAATAACTAAATTGATAGTTTTAAAAAGACATTTTTGCGAAGTTAAAAATGGGAGAAAGTATTTTTTGGTTCAATAATATTTTTCGCAATTAATGAGGTTAATATTGATTAGTGATGATTAATATTTCAATAATGATATCAGTGGCCAAAATATTGATTCATGTTTTATTTATTAAAATTTTCAAATGCATTGCTCTAAATTTCACATTTTTACGAATAAAATTTTAATTCTAGGATTTTTTTACATTTTTAGTTCAAACGCTTTATTCTGTATAGCATCAACTAAAATGATGATATACATGTATATACTCATTCACGATCATTTTTTGTAGAATATTGTTTGAAATGCAACAAAAAAATTTGTTCAACTTGTTCAACCCTACAATTTTTATTTTTAGGCAATGCTAGTATTATGTACTTATAAATAAAATATCTATCTCGTATTGAATACCTATAATTTTTGTCTAATTAATTCTAAATGAATAAAGGACTTAATACCAAATGGTCCTTATTGAGCCACGTTATCCATTTCGAAACTTCTCTTTAATCACAATTGTTTAGCCAAATTTCTTTTTTCAGGATGTTTATTCCAGGAAAAGGAAATTTGTCCTTCAGGACGGGCAGAGAAGTTACCTAGATGAGAAACTTCCAAAAGAGTTATAGGTTCTCGCTGCTCTGGTGAGTATTGAAATGATGGATTTCTCATATCGTTCACTGGGCATATCTCAACTACCCCACCCCATAAACGAGGTTGTACCATGGCCATTGTGGATATCTAAATCTGAGAATTCGACTAAAGTTCCCGCCTATGATGTCGCACCACTGCGGTCATTCAGTTTAATACATTTGTCTTCGGGTGGCCGAGATAGTTACTTTTGGTAATATAGAATTTACAAAAGAAGAAATCAAGAATTGAATTTAAAAATATTAACAAAAATAATTATTAATTCATTTTAAACAAGAAATCATATATTTAATCTTCAAACGAAGCTTTCTCTAAAAATAATCCCTTTTTACAGAAACAATTTGATATAAGATAAGAGATATTCAAAAATACGAATCCTGATCAGATTTGTAATTTAACAAATTATTTAATTGAAAAAAAATACAAATTATGTTTTCTTATTTATTTATTTGCTGTTCATTATTACAATTTTTCTAGACTTTTTGATGTGACCCTTGAAGGTGTAAAGATTGGCAGAAGGTAGATCGATGATACAGATTAATCCTTTAAAAGGCCAATTTTGTAGCCATATTATGTTAAAATATTTTTAGGCTTGAAATTACAATAAGAAAAGGGATTCATTTAGCTTATTAGATAAATTTGATTTGATTAATCAATTAATTTGGTTAATTAATAATTAAGTAACAAATCAAGACAAGTCATTTTGTGTGAGATAAAGAACTGAAGCATCTAAGTTTCTGACTTACTAAAAAAAATTGTCAGAACTTATGACAACTTATATAATTTCATATAAAGATTGATAAATTTGGTGGGAAGTATACTTCCCACGGCCCTAGAAAGGGTTGAAAAAGCAAATTTTACAGAGAAAAATAAATTTGAAACCTGATATCAAAAAAGAGGTATTTTGCTATCTAAGAGCAAAATGTCATAAATAAATTAGATAAATCCATGATAGTTGAAATGAGTAGAAGAAATTACGTAATTTTTAAATAACTTAAAAGTTATTTTTAAATTAACTCTGTACTATGTACTACTTAATTTTTAACTTTAGTTGTATTTATCAAAAAAAAAAAAAATAAGTGCTACTGAATACAGGAATGTATAAATAAAAATAATTTTGAAGTATGTTATAATAAGTTTTTTTTAAAAAAATAACTGCCATTTTTGAAATACAATTTCTTAATTAGTTTTTTTTAGTTTTTAAAATTAATGTCAATTATGTAAAAAGAATTATTTCATTAATTACGGCTTTTTTCTCCAGAAACTGATAAATGTAAATTTATAAAATATTTTTTAAACTCAAATATAATTTTGACATTGACATAAAGCTTATGAATAAATATTCCTATTTTTCTGAAATATTTGGCTATAATTTATTTCTTTAAAAATGTGGAAGAGTTCAATATCTTCATTCTTATTCATTAGTAAAAAAACTCTAATACTAATTTTTGCATGTCAATCTTTTGTCTTTGAAGTTTTCTTTAGGTCTTTGTGTTCATGAAGAGTGATATACATCATAAGCAGTGCACCACCTCAGGGTCTTAGAAAATAACCTAAGGAGGTCTTGTAAAAAATTGAAAAATGTGAATCATGTTTATCTTCAAAAGGGGAAAAGCTTTAATTTACTGTGAAACTGCTGTTGATTCTGGTTTCTGGGAATAAGAACGTGTTTCTTAATTAAATATATTAATAATCTTTAATAAATAACTAGAATTTGTAATTGACATTCATGAGATAAAATTAAGAGTATTTTTTAATGTTAATGTTCTTTCTATTGCTAAGGATGTCCCAAAATTAACGCAAGATTTGAATCTGCCACTATTCATGTAGTAAAGTGTTCGCAACCCTATTAAAATTACCATTTGGTTGCTAATAGTTTTTGGTTAGTAAAAATGGGGCGTTACACGATAGAACAACCTGTTTTCAATTTTGAATAATATTTCAAAAATAATGAAAATCTAGAGGCTACAGTTCGAAAAATTTCAGAATTTTCCCCCTAAATCATGTGAATTAACCCCTTCAGGGGCGATGGTTGCAAAAGAGGACACCAATCTTAAAAAAATGGTTTTAAAACTCAAAACATTGCTGGAAAAATGCAACTTGTTTCTTTTTTAATGAATAGATGGCAGCCCGAGCAATTTATATTATTTTTAATATTAATTTTATGTTAAAAATGCCTCGATTTTTTGCCTGAAATGTGGGAATTTTTTTGAGTTTTTAAGAATTGAAACTTTTATGAAAATCAGTCATTTTTTACCCTACAATATTCATGAGGTTTTAAATCATAATTCTTTTGAAGCTTCTGATTAATTTAAGAACGGACCAAAATGGTTTATTTTTGAGTGGTCTCCTCATTTGGAGACACAGCCCGTTTAGGACATCTGTTTCTTCGTTCGCTTATCATCTGTTTTGCCAACTCTCGTATCTGCGGGAATACGAGAGTTTTCCTTGATATTTTTTAGAGAAATGCGCTATGCAGATTTTTGTGTTCGCGGGGGGGGGGGGGGGATTGCCTTTGGAGAAAGACCGTGCATATTTAAAACCAGAAAACATTTCTCATTTCAGATTTGCCTTTCTATCCAGATGGTTTCTTATTTTTAAGCTCGTACTCTGGTTTTTTTGCGATTATTTCCTGTAAATTTTACATTTATATAGCCATATTTTTTTGTTTATTTTTTTTTCGTAATTATTATTATCGTATTTTGCATTTGAAATTTGTTGAAAAAATGCCGAAAAGATATTAAAGATATGCTTTCAACAGATTCAGAAAAAAATGTTCATAAAACACGAACAATGTGCAAAACATGCAATGTTCCATTGTGTGTTATACAGTAACAGATAATGAGTTACTCTTATTTTTTTTTTTTGCTTTCTATTTGATATTTATCAATTTAAATTTAATTGTGCATATGTATTTTTAGCATTTTAGCTAAATAGTTCTTATTCTTAATTGCTATTTTTTATTAAAATGCAATGGACTCCATCTTTTATTATTTATATATATGATATAATTTAGAAATTTCGTAAAAAATACGTCATAAATTGTATTTTTAATATTTTAAATGTTTAAAATTAAATAAAACATAAATAAAAATATTTGTTAACCTAAAATATTCATAATTACAGATATTATCATAAGAAATTTGAGCAATTACTTCGAAAGATTTTCTTACAAAGCGATTTCTCTAGACAGGAGCTGTCCTCAAACGAGAACATGATCTGTTGTGGAAGGAGGGACATTAAAAATATTTTTGATAGCAAAATCTATATACACACAACCCATTAATCACATTGATTGTTTCTATTTCATCATATTTCAAAAATTTTAACGACCCGCTCCTGAAAGGGTTAACGCCATTGGATTTCTTTTTGTGGAATTATTTGAAATCAAAAGTCTATGTTAAAAAGCCCACAAGGATGTGTGCATTGAAAGAAGTATTTCAACGCTGCACTAAGCAAATTCAACCATATTTATGCAAAATAGTCATGGAAAATTTCGATAAAAGAGTGCGTATGTGTCAGCAAAGCCGAGGATGCAAATTTCCCCTATGTGTTACCCCATACATAACCATATCCTTTGTACTTTACGATTCAATAAAACTAGAACAATTTAAAGAAAAAAAACTGTGTTTTTTAAATCTTGCGTCAACTCATTTTTCTATCGTGTAATGCTCCATTTTTATTAACCCTAATATAATAGCTGTCAAACGTTTTTTTAAAACAGGGTTGTTAGCACTTTACTGCATGAATGGTGGCAAATTCAAATCTTGCGTTACTTTTGGGAAAACTTTTCTTAATGATTTCAATATTTCTTTAGTCAATGATTGATTTGACAATCACTTTGTCATAAAAATTTACTTTTCTTCCATCAGAGTTTGATTGTTTCCATCATATTCAATCAGTTTCAGAAACTTGAATATAGACTTAACATATGTATCCACCTTTCCTCTCCAAACGTATGACATTGTTTCTTCATAAATCACCTGCATAAAAACAAAAAAAAAAATGCAATGGAAATCCATCACATTTAATTAATAGTTTACTAACTGATGTTATACAGCCTTTTCAATCTTTGCCTTACACTGGAAATATTTCCAAAAATAGGAAAAAAATCTCGAATTGTGTCGCCTCCGAAAAGCGATCAATCCAAGGTGCCACATATTGACAATATAAGAAGCATTAGTTTTCTTAGCTTTCAAGGAATATGCTTCCAACATGTAACAACAGAGTAACATTATTTAACAGAGTAACTGGTTCCTCGACATGTTTTTTATAGTGACGTGCAATATGAATTCATTTATCCTAAACTATTTAAGGATGCTCTGACTAAATTTCGCAATATTCTTAATCAATAAAGCAAAAAAAAAAGTCTTGGAAATACTTAAATTCTCAAAGATTAAGTGATAGCGATTGACAATCATGTATTTTGAGGATTCGCAGCAAAGCTAGACTACACGAAATAATGCTGCGCTTTCTGAAATAATTTTTTGAATATTATAATACATCATTTTCTTGTTTTTTTTTCTTATTTCCTTTCCTATTTTCAAAACTGCTAGTGCAGATTACTTCTTATTCCTATCCAGGGAAGAAAAATTGTTTATACATCGGTGCATGCGCAATGAATACTCAGCTTTGTGCCAAATTTACTGAATGCCACATTGTTTCCATCCAACTATGAGTGAGGTGATGCTGACCGGCAAAGATTAAGATCTGAACAGCATTTAAAAATTAATTCTGAACAATCATTGAATATTTCATATTTATAGTAAAAACTATTCATTTTTATATATATAACGAAATAATTCGAAATAATTATAAACCAATTATTTTATTTAGGAAATTTTTCTAAAACAAAAGCAGTTAATAATTGATCTTTACCGTTTCCCAAAAACAAATTGAGATTAAACTGTGAAGTCATCAAGCTAATCTATTAACATGGGATTGAGTCTTTTATTACATATGATTCCTTTACCAGATCATTTTAATTAATTATATTGGCGATACTTGAAGAAAATACCCTTAAAGAATGTTTCTTCGATCCGTTGAAGAATTAAACTAAGCATTCAAGATGACTTCATTCTAGCTATTAAAATAAAAGCAGAGTGAAATAATCAAGGCAGATTTCCTTTCGTATGTCCTTCAGTTTATCTGCCTAGAGGAAGTTTAATCAAGCGTGATATGCTATACTCTATGGTGTTTCAGCCATCATAAAATAGTAATTCTTGTATCATTTTTCTAAATCATGCCGCATATCTGCTTAGATAAAAGTAGAATGCACTCCAAAACACTGCTGCGAATATTTTTAGAAGACATTACAAGTTGACAAATCCTGGAAAATGACTCAAATTAGAAACAGACTTTTAAAATAAATTTAACTCTCACCATCTGTTTGGCGAAGTTTAATCAAAAATAGTTCTTTCGACCATAAACTTCATCAAACCAAACTAAACCAACACACTGCAGGAAAATGTAAAATCTTTCGAAATGAAAGAAAATAATAATTGACAAGGATTGTCCTGAATATCTTATTTAAGATCTTGGAACAATAAATACATCGTTATTAATAAATATATCGGATTTCACAAATATCATTGAGAAGCACGTGCTTATCAAAAACTTCTTGGACAGTAAGAAAATAAGTATGACCATACTAAGCCAGCTATAAAAATGCTTCTATGCAATTTTGCAAGAAAATTAATCGTATTCTGCTCATCTACAGTGGCTTAGATTCTTATTAACCATGGTGTTTTACGACGAATATTAAAAGAAAAGGTTCCGTATACTACATCATCAATTACAAAACAATTACCGTATTCCTTTAACAGTTTTATTACATACACATAAGGAATAAATTTCAAATGTACTTTTGAAATTTTTATATATATTATACTTAATGAAGGAGCAAATAAATAACTTAAAATTATTCCAATGTGTATAATGACTGCTATCATGTCTGGAAATCCAATTTCTTGCTACATCATGAAACTTGGAGATATTTTTTATAATGGAGTTTCTATTTTATTTCCCTATTCACCCCATAAAATAATATTTACATGTGTTGTCAGAATTATATTTTTCAGTTATTTACGTAGTTAGAAAAAAATTATACACTTTATTTAATGGCATCTCTCTCTTCATCTACAGCTTTTATTTATGTTTATTTTCCTCACATTTCCCAAGTATTTTAACTATTTCTCTTTCCTTTACATTTTAATTTTTAACAAAGATTTTGTTTGCACAATGTTTGAACTTTTTGATGCCTTTACGTTTATAAGTCTCGTATTTCTCATTAGTGGTGCACGAGGAGTAGATGTAATGTTAAGTAATGAATAAAGTACCATTGGTTTTTATAATGTAGCCTTTCTCCAATTTGTATGTAAGATGCTAAAAATAAGAATATATATATATATATATATATATTTGTGTGTGTGTGTGTAAAAACGGTTTTTGTGCGATAATGAACTCTAAGCCTAATAAAGAAAATAATTAAAATTTTTATTCATTTTGAATTTAATCAATTTAATTTTTTTTAAAAAAGCTTACTTAAATGAACATCAATTATATAAATAGCTCCATGCCAAGTATTTAATATAAAAATTTACCCTTTCGAACATTTTGAGCAATTTTTCTTTTCATATGTCGCCTTATGCGCGTTTCTATCTACAGATATTAAGTAAACCTATATATGCTATCATATTATATTCTTAACTTTGGATATGTGGAGATTTCGCATATTTGCCTTTTAAATTATTTTTAACTTCAGAGCTCATAATTCCAATCATTTTAATATTGATTTTTTTTTATTATTATTCAAGGCTTTTTATACCATAACCAAATCCTTTTCTTTTTCAACCAGGAAACCTTGAAAGTCCAATCTATGCTTGCAAATTTTAACGACACTAAGTGAATCTATAAACATGATAGAGAGTGTAAAATAACATATTAAATTGACCAAAAGCATTTGATTAATAAGTTGATTAATAAATTGATAAACTAGACATTAGATTAAATACATTAATTTTAAAAAAAGAAAATCGACTTAATTTAAAGAATCGGACAATTATGTTTTTGTAATATCAAAGAACTTTTAAATAAAGTAACTCCTATGCATTCATTTGTATGAATTACCCAGATGTGTATCAATATCCGAATTGATTTATTTCTAAATGAAAAAAGCTCTCTTAAATAACTTGGCCATCGTATCGTCCATCCACTATTGATTTCAAGTGCTCTTAACCACAGGTTGATCTGACGATTTCTTGTGCACAAAAACCCAATTTCCTTCGCTCAGAGCTGTTTGTATCTGTCATATCCAATCCGTAACGGAAACTGGTAATTGCATATCGGACATGGCCCACCCTTCCTCTCTCTGTGTGTCATTGTTTATTTACAGGACACTTGTGTGAGAGGAGACACATTTCGGTCGGGATGAATCGTCCCACTCGAAGCCTCATCGCTGCAAATGACAGCAAGCTATTGATTGTGTCTTTGCCAGAAGCCCCTTCGACGACAAGTTTCGGGAAATGAATGACATTAATCCCTTTATGGATTATCGAAATTTTTACTCAGAAAAACACAGGGATTCGATTGCAATGGGGGAGATTTCTTTCGGTGAAACCAACGCAATCCCAGGATTCCAAGAAAGCAAAAGGGTGCAGATGTAGTAATTATTTCGGGAAAAGGGTCACTTAGTTTGCTTCTTTACCAGCGGAGAAGTAATTGTTTGCGTCAATCCTATTTAACTTCACGCTATGAGTTTGTTAGTTCTTTTTTTTTCTATAAGCAAATAATTGGTTTCTTTCACGTGTTAATGATCAGTTTGGGAATTTTTTAGGTGTTGTGCGTGCTCTTGCATGTGTTAGAAGGATTTTCTTGGTAATGCATTAGTAAGAAAAGCTTAATCTGTACGCTAATATTTTTTTCATATTTTCCAGGAAGTAATAATCTATTTAGTTTTGAATAGCCACAAAA
>JAPMOR010022937.1:0-13083 GCA_026543865.1 Argiope aurantia | reverse complement strand
TAACTATACATACGTTTGAGACTTTTTTTAACAGAATAAATATTACTCAAATTCTTTTGATAAGCATAATATTACTTATTTTTTCATTCAAAATAAACTTACCTCCATCAGGCAAACAGTTCCCCACACATATTACAAGTAGAAAACACCATGATTTTAGCCCTGGAATACAAAAAAGAAGTATTCTAATTTGACTGTTAGTAAAAATAGTTATTAATATTATTCGCCAAATATTTAAATGAATTAGCGAAATTCAAGAGTTACCCTCATGTTGAAATAGCAAGTAAAATAATAATTCGCATATAGTTTATAATTGTAATTTTTTAAAAAAAGATTTCTAATGATAGACTGTGAAATTTTAAAAAGAAACTCCCTCAATTTAATCTTTTCGATACATATGTAAATTCTACCAGTAGCAGCAACTAAATTATATTTTATTTTATTCTGATAGGATAAATAGGGGAGAATAGGACCTAAGATTTTTTTGAGTATATTAATATAAACTTTACTATACCATTCTTAAAACTTCCAGCCCACATACTAACATTTGATTTACAATAATGACTGAGCTGAGTCTCGAACTGCTGATCCTCTGCAGACATGACTTTACCATGGTTCATAAGTTAATCCATAAACTAGTTATATATTTTCACAGGAAAAATTATTATCAAAATAATCAATCTTCAAAGAAAAAAATATTTATAAATTAAAATTCATGTTTGTCTTGATCACTATTTTTTTAACTACTGATTTCTTTATATAAGTAAGCAAATGAAAAATATAAATGTTTACTTTCTCGTAGAGGAAAAATTGTAATCAAATAATAAGAATGAAAAAAAAATAAAACTGAACTCGACACTTTGACGAATCTCCACGTGTCAGATCTCCCTAAGTTCAAAAAACATTTTTGCCATAATGCTCGCCTGTCGCATTATAAACACGATAATTCAAAAGCGCTTTAAGTTGGACGGATAAAATTTGGTACATGGATTTCAAACCAAATTTCTAAATTAATATCAAATTTTGTACGAAATTCAACTAGAGGTAGTATATCCATCTGCCTATATTATAAGCGAAATATACAGGGTGTTTATTTAGTCCCGACCCATTTTGATGTTTAATAACTCATAAAATAATAAAGATAGATTAATATTAATAACATAAATGGTTAAATAGACTCAAAAAGTTTCATGACCCTTGTCAATGAATGTAAACCGCTGATCTCACAGATATTCTAGGATTGTGTAAAAATGTCTCTCTGACACGCTCAACATCAAAATCACTTGTGCAAGGATGTCCAGAACTTTTCTTATCTGCGATACTTCCCATTTCTAGAAAATTCTTTTTCCACCGCAAGTTGCTGTTTTGGGTTGGAGGATCTTTTTGGAAAATTCTTCTGAAATTTCTCTGTGCTTGCGCTATCGATTTCGTTTCTATGAACCACCATAAAATCTGTGCTTTCTCTTGTGGTGTATGCATTCTTCTTAATATCCGCTCGAATAAAACATCACATACAAAAGTACTACATAGAACAAACACATCAAAAGTAAACATAAATTGGAATAGTTGTCAAAAACAAAAGAGAGAAAAATGCAATTAATAAGCAGACGATATTTAGAAAAGTACAAATATTTAGACTGGAAAATGAAATTATCTGAAATTAACCACACGCGCAGACGATATTTACAAAAGTAAAAATATTCAAAATTGAAAAGGAAAATATATGAGTTATTCCATCAATAAATGCCATAAGTTTGTTTATGTCTTCATTATTTTATGAGTTATTAAACATCAAAATAGGCCCAGGACTAAATAAACACCCTGTATATTATTCGCTTATTCAAATTATAATAAACTATGTTGTCTTGTCTGCGAATACAAGAAATCAGGACAGCTACAAATGTGAAGAGCTATATAAAAAATAATTTGGTACACAGGTTTAGCATCTAAGATGTTGATTCTTATCAAATCTTGAACCAAATCTGTCAAAGGATTGACGCTCTGTCGTTTTGTACTTTCGCATGCATGTAAACACAATAATTCATAAACACAGGGACTTGAATCAATAAAATTTGGTATGCTATCTTATGACCATAAATGTAGTTCCGCGTCAAATTTTGGTTTAAATTGATTGGAGAAAAGGAGTCCAAAATACTTATTCTCACGAAATATTCATTAAAAACGCTAGATTCGTGCTTAAGATCAATATTTACTAACTATTTATTCGCCAATGCTGCAAAGCATTCGCGACTTGACGCAAGGTACAAAAATGTTAAGATAATCAAACAAGATAAGATCTTTGTTGTAAAGGATGCGAGAAAGTTACGAGGTGACCACTCCATCTGGTATTTCTTTTCTTTATTTAGAATGATCCACGTGAATTGAGTAAGTATAAATTAAAAAAATACTGGCTGACATAACCAAATTAATGATATTAATATGATAGGCAAATATTATAGTTTACATATAATATTCGACTAGTTGTTCGTTATGCCGTTTATAATTACAACTTAGTCTTTTATCTAATGAAGATTCTTGTCCATGAATATAAATTTTAAATTTAATCATTTTCAAATATAGTTCGATTGAAATTATTTTTTATAAACAGCGTAGCGACCTGCTGCGTTGTTTTGTTGCAGCTTACTACATTAAAGCTTTTAATTTTTTAAATCCGCAAAAACAATGATATTTGAAATAAAATATTCTCAAAAACTATTTTATACTAAAACGCAATTTATAGCTAGCTGGAAAAAATATGAAAACATTAACTAACTCGTGAAAAGAAATAAGAGCAATGTTGAAATACAATAAATCAAATGACATCAAGCTCATGAAGGCATAAAAATCAAATATCCTGTCTTTGAAATGTCAACTGGCGAGTAAATCACTGTTTGGCTGATAGAATATGGCATGCATTTTTTAAAAAAATCTATTTTTGAGCTCTCAGAATGTCGAGAGTTTGGCTATAAAATTACTCAGTTTTACAGTGGAAACGTCAAAGCAAAAATATAAAATGTCCTTTTAAAAGATCAAAGTTGGCTTATGAATAACTTTCAATTCGAAATTGCATAACATTTTAAACAATAGCGTAAGGACTAAACATAAATAAATGAAATGAAAGCGGCAGAAAATAGCACATTACACAATTAAATCATTTATCAGGTATTTTTTAAAACCTATGTTTGACATGATTTCTTATATCAATTAATTTTGATATTAATGATAGGTTATAATTTATTATACCTATTGATTATTACTGATTTATTATTGTTATTTGTCTAACGCAAAGAAACTGCAAGATCTTGCAGAAGAAAAAGATATCAACATGTCAAAAAGGTATCTTGCAAAGGTATGCTATGGGTATCTCCTCATTTAGAAAGACTGAACCGTAAGACCAATCTTCCGTTTTAAATATAATAGAAGTTTGATGGAGATAGTAATTTTGAAATGTGGACAGATAAAGAGGACAGCAATTGAAACGGCAAAACTCCTACCATTGTCGTAGAGAACAGAGAGGAAGGGCAAGATGGTGTATAAATACCCCGACACCAATCCTGGGAGGTGCCATTGTAGCAAGATATTTGCACATTTATCTCACTTTTTAATGCAACAAATTACGAAGCGCGAAAAAATGATACCGTCATTGGGAGCGAAAGTTATATTGTGACCGTGGTATTATACAACCTCGCTACGCTATTCAATTCCCTACATTAATGTCCAGAAATACTATTACAATCTTCATGATATTATCCAACATTGAGAATATCGAATAACGCCATGTAAACATCGTACAATATTTTACGTTAACAAGGACACCACGCATTAGCGAAAGTGCTGTTGGACCCAAGATATATTAGTGATGTATACAATTCGGATATTATGTGGAACTAGGTCTCGAATTTACGATCTTTCATATATCGCTATGCCACTTACCATGGCCTGGTGGTAAGATCTCGGCTTGGGAACCGGGGAGTTGCAGGTTCAAGACTCGACTCCACCGACTAAAAGTCGTGTCGGTGGGTTTGGTACACCCTAAATCCACCAGGACCAACAACTCTTCCGCTGGTGTGATGCGAAAGCTTGAGGAAGGGGAGCCCATCTCAGATGTCATCCTCGTCATCTGACGGTGGTTCAAAATTATGACGTGCCTCCCAAAAAAGCCGAAAAGTTGCTAAAAAAATGGGATGTTAAGTGAACTGAACTTGAAAGATGAATGTCAGCGAGTATACAATAATTTGACCACTCCGGCCCGCCACTAAGGCACATGGATTAATCTGACTGATTGGCTTGCCGCGACATCACTGGCAGGAACAAAGATTGATTACTACGGGTCATCACCGGTCACGATACAATCATTCCCGTGGAAAGCTCGTTCTGTCAATGGTTAGGAGGTAGCCGACTTCCACAATTCCTGTACCACCCTGAGTTCGAAAACCAAACACCATCTCATATATAAGAAGCTTCGCCTCCTTGTATCTGAGGTGCGCGTCGGTGGGAGTGCCAGTGTGTATAAGAGAATTATGGTCATAAGAAAAATGCAATAGCTTAAATTATTATTAATGTATATTGGTTTTGGTTATATTAACGTCCCGTTTGAAGCAACACTAGGGCTATTTTGGGACGGACCTCGTAATTTTGAACCGCTGACAGATGACGAGGACGACACCTGAGCTGGCACCCCTCTCTCCACACCACACCACACCAGCGGGAGGACGTTTGGTGAGGACGGATTTAACGTGCAACAGACCCCCTTACACGACGGTTCTTTCGGTGGAATCGGGTCACGAACCTGAAACTCTCCGGTTCCGAAGCCGAGACCGTACCACCAGGCCACCGCGGCCATTATTAATGCGCACGATCTTATTAAAGAAATTGTAGTTAAAAGAAGAGGTAATCTGCATACTCAACAATCTTCGATATAAAGTGTCACTATATTAAGAAAACGCATAAAGTGCCGTGTTGTATTACTAAGCGTGAAAATGGAGGGGAAAAATCCTACAGCTTCACCTTCCCCCCCCCAACTCTAAATCTTTAATATCCGCAAACACTTGAAAAAAATTGACTGAAAGTGGAATGATTAGAACTCTGCACCAGCTACAGTGGTCCTAATAATTATGCCAAGAGAATTTATTTTATTAAAACGAATCGGAAATTGCCTTACTGTAACATAAGTAACACATTCTATTGCTAAATATGATTTTGCAAGAAGTTAAATCAAAAGTATCTGTTCACGGCATATCCCATAATTTGAGTTTAAAATGCTTGGCATTAATTTACTTTAAAATACACTTTTATTCCACAAATAAGGATAGATTGCTATGTAATAGTTTTCCTGGTCATTATTCATCCTACTCTTAAGTGAACAGGTCAGTGCCGATCCGCATAAAAAACCTTGACAAGATTAATCTCCATAAAAGGTCCCCGCTGCTAGAATCTTCTTCGCAACTTTCTACAACCTTGGGAACATTATTGCTCTCTTAAAAAACCCGAACATCCCATTATATCTACACCCCCTGCCATCTATGGACCATTGAATCGTTAATACCCGTTGTTTTTCGCACCTCCCAAGAGAAAAAGCAAGGGATAGTTTTTATTGAGAAAGCGTGCAGGAAAAATCGCCATGCTTCAACGCAAAGGTCAAGAATCAAACTGTCAGTCTTGGCCTCATTTACATCCAACTGACCACACCCTGTCTCAGGAGTGAGACGCCCAATACAGTTTATGGTAAAGGGCAAGGGCCCGTTCTTTTTTTCTTTTACAGCTTAAATGTCGTTTGGTGGTGGTAGATGCATCAGTTGCGGTCACGGACAAAATAACAGTTGGGCAAGAATCTTTTTTTCTTCAGAAAAAATGGATAGTCCTTAGGGGGTTTTTTTCTTTTCGTTTTATTTTTTTTTTTGTTGTTTTTTTTTTGGTGTTTCTTTTTTTTTTTTTTTTTTTTTTGTGGGGGGGGGGGCGCTCACGATTCTTTCGTTTTTACTGCTTTTGTTAAAAAGTGCTAACTTGCTCAATGTAGGTTATTGTTGCGTTTAAAAACAATATATCACACACTCTGGTAGAGGAAATTTCAAATTGTGATGTAACTTTTATTTAAGTAGAACCATTAATTTTCAATTTTGATTTGAGTTTCACCTATTGTTGCTGACTGTTCAGTGTTCAGTTTTAATTCGATTCAATTTACTGAATGTATCTTAAATATGTTTGGAATAAAACGATAAGAAATCATCAATCAAAAAATCTGTGTTATAATATTTATCAAAAAGAATGTTGCAAACCAAATAATTTTATATTGTAGATGATTTGTTTGATTTAGTGTGTCATTATATCTTACAGATGATGCAACTAATGCCATCAAAAAGTTAAGATTCGGCTTTTAATATTTCTCAATTGAAAAACTGCACTGAATGTGTGTTGCCAGCAGGTGACTGAAATTATAAAGATGCAATTTTACTTTTTTTACGAACTAGTCTTAGTTGAAAGTTTATCTGTTTTAAACCGATGCATCTTTATTTACTGTATCTTAAGCATGCTTAGAATTGCATATTGATGAAAATCGTCCATAAAAATGAATATGGCATGGAAATAATTAAAAAAAATTATGAAAAAAAAATTATTTAATATATTGCGCCGTTATGTTTTTATAGATGATATTATGTTTTTATAAATGGCATCAAAATGTTAAAACGAAACTTTTAATACTTTTCAGTTGTATAACTGTATTAAATATGTATTGCTATAGCGTTCGTTATTGAAATACCAGAGAATTACTGCTTCTTATGGCACTTGCCATGGACAAGCCCGCTGTTACGAAGACAGCGATTTAAGACTATAGGGTGCGTCTCTTGTTTTTTCAGTAGCGCCAACTAAGGCCCAGAGTACGACTTTGCCACTCACGCATCACTCATTTGCTTGCACAACCCCTTTCTAGAGGAGGGTACATTCACACATCTCACAGATAGAACAGAGGAAGAACAACCATGCCCGAACCGGGGCACGAATCCAGGACGCCCAGGTCACGGGGAAGACACGCTACCTCTATGCCAGGACGCCGACAGAAAATCACTGCCATATAAAAGTAACTGGTAAAAGTCATGAATCCTTTTTAATGTGATTAAAATGTAAATAATTTCTCTGTGCGAATTTGTTAACATAATTTGTAATCATATTTTTTATAATTATGATGAAATTCAAACTAATTTCTTTGTTCCTTCTAACCATTCAGATGCGTGGATTTGATAATATTGTTGCGAAATTTTCTTTACCGGGGTTCGTTTGGATAGTGGAAGTGATATGGTGTGTAGAACGCTCAATCAGCAGACGGTAGTAGAAAATAAAACAACGACGTTTATTTACACGAAGACACACAGGACAGCACAAAGCGACAACTGTATACAGCACAGAAGACGATTATCTTCACCCGAGACGTGTAGCATACAACAGCACACACAGCAGCATACAACCAGAATCTACTGCAGACAGTAACGCACAGCTCAGTTCAGCACTAGCTTGACTCCGTCGCTGCTCACCGTCGCTTACGACTCCTCCGCTCCGTCTTTAGACTTCTCCGACTCTCGAACTCCTACTGCCTTCTACCTTCGAACTCGGACTACTGGCTTCGTCGTCTCGACTCCGCTGCTCTCGAACTCGGACTACTGGCTTCGTCGTCTCCTTTTTGGCAGCGGCGGCCGCTTCCTTTTATAGGTCTCAGGAGGCGGGGCTAGGAAGCCTCTCAACCAATCAGGAACTTTCGAGACGTATCTCGGTTCCTACTGGACGGATCGGGAAAATTCTCGAAGTTTCGGGTATTATCTATTTTGGCGCCAAAGTCGCCAAGTTTGTCGCCAAGCTCTGGGACCTCCGACGCGCTAGTCCCATTCAGATGACTGTAAAACTTTCTTTCTATTGATGGAACAAACTATGCTGGGAAGCCGAATTGCAGGTTTGTACCAATATTAATATTAAAATTCGAAATCACTGTTTTGGGGCATTAGCTTCGGTTAGAATTTTCCCTTCTTTTATTTCGTAATATACGCTTTTCTAATTTGCAGTAATTTATAGCAGACTGATTATATTATATTCATATTTCTGCCTTATCAACTATCAAGGTGAAATTTAAAATAAATGTATTCCATTTTAATAGCTGAACATTCAAGAAAGCTGGTATTTTGGATGAATAAATTGGTTGAAAAAGGTAGTTAATTTTAAATATAAATTAATTTCATTTCAAGTGAGATTTGGTTTTATTAATCAAGGTCTTTTCAAAAATATTATGAATTCGCTGGTATCTGTCCCTCAGAATGAAATTTCTGAAATATGATATGGCTAAGTTGTAACTGCATTTGTAATTAGTTGTATCTCAGTTAACAGTATCGATTTGCTATTCTTTCTTTGAAATGGCTGTCTTTCACACGTCCTCGCTTCAATAATCAAAAATTTATAATTCGTCAAGATTCAGTTCCACGTCTATATATACAAACTGCTATCGAAATCTTCTCATTTCATTACTGAAATTGCTTGTAAATAGTTCAAACCGTAGCCCAATCAAAAATCTATGGTGCAGATTAAAAGAATTTGTTACCCAGAAATACATTATCATTAGAACCCTATTAAATGAAGCAATAATTCAATCACATAACAGATAAGAAAATAAGAGCATTGGTGAACCCCACTGAATAATGATGTAAGGCTGTAATTAATGCTTTATTACAACCGAAAGGGCTCCCAACCAGGTCACTATTTTTCTGAGTTTCCATTTTCTTCTTTACAATAGACGAATACACAACACAAAAAAGTTATTTTGTTGAATTCTTGCTTAAAGATGATGTATTTTTCCAAATAAAATTGCTGCTTTGAGCCATCAAAAAATGTATATTTTTCCAGAAGGTTTCCACAATTTTGGTCATTACAGTAAAGCCAATAAAATGCATTTATTCTCAAAAAGAAATAATCGAGACTGACATAAATTTCTTTTTAAAAATCAAAGGAAAGTGGATTTGTATAAAAGTATTCAAAATATCCAAACACACTCACACAAAATGCAGAAAAGCTGAAAATGAGCTCCCCTATTTTTTTATATTAACATTTCAAAATTAATCAAAATATTGACATTTGCTCAACGGTCCTTTTTTTTTAAATATATTTTCATAACACATATTAACGTTAATAATTTTGTTGTTTCATTTGTTTTCTTTTAAATTATACATAAATTTTTGTCTAAAATTGGAAATTAATAATAAATTTTTGAAATTTTTTTACATGTATTTGTAATGAAACAGTTACTGCAAGTTATTAAGTATTTGAAATAAGTGAAGGTAAATACAAAGCTGAAAAAATCATATACTAAACATTAATTCACCAAACACTTGTTCAATTTCTAAAAAAAAAAATAATGATAAATTAATGGATAAAAATTGTTTTTTGCTCTACAGTTTTTTAAATTTATTTTCAGAACACATAATAATATTAAAAATTTTGTTACTTGGTTCATTTTCTTTTAAGTTATGCATAATTTTGTTCTAAAATTAGAAATCAATAGTAAATTTTTGAAAATTTTCTACAGAATTCATAATGAAACAGCTACTGCAAGTTCTTAATTATTTCAGCTAATGTGAAACTAAATACAAAAGGGAAAAAAATCGTATAATAAATATTAATTCAACAAACATTTGTTCAATTTTTGCATTGAATCTCCGTTTTTTTAATTCGTTTCGTATGTTATTATTACGTCGTTATTAAGCTAAACAATGTGAGGATAATAAAACCGTCTTAATCCACACAAACTTGCACCTCCAGTTCACTGTTTTTCACGAGTATACTCGTGATGGAAAAAGTACAACATTTTGTATTATGACTATTTTATCCGTCAGGAGTAATAAATAATTGAGTAATTAGATTAAATCAGAGTTTTAGAATAATTTAGAATAATTAGTAGGAGTAATAATAATTCAGATACGCATTTTCTGAAGTGATCGAAACAGTTAAAAGAAATATATATTTAAACGAGTTAACTTCATATACCCACATTTTAAATTTCAATTTAGGACCTTAAAAATGTCGTTATTTTGATAAAGACGGTTATTCGAGTGACGGGTAAAACAGATTTCCCTACAGTTTGTTCATGATTGTTTAACTGCTTCCAGTTAATATAAAGCTTTGTATAATCGGGGTTACTGTAAGTCCGTCAAATGTCACCTGATTATTCATTCATCACCACTTAATCACGAACGAGCCGTTCCCATGTATCGATCCCATCTCATGAAAGACCCCTGCCATATCAAAACAACATTCATGTCGACTCGAATACCCCCACCCCACGACACTCCCCTCTCACACAATGCGCCAAAAGACTAATTCCTTCCTAGGCGAGCACCTCCCGTGCAGGTGAATCTGCCTTTGTGTCAGGACACGCGTCCTTTCATCAAAACCAAAATCCTAATCCCTTCTAAAGCATTCCAATCCGACAGGTGGGCAATAAAGGCCGGCAGACAATTCTGGTGGCTTGTTCGGGAAGAGATAAGATGGCGGTAGACACAGTCATGACCGGAACAGGACACTCCGTGACTGCAATAATGGAGGTCAGAAAGAGGTGCACACAATTAAGTTTGCGTGTGATGAGACTCCTTTCTGTTCTTGTTGTTCTCGTGGCTCTGGTTTTCTGTGTGAAACCTTTTAAATTCTGAGTAACATCACCAGTGACGTGTTTTGTTTCTTTTGTTCTTGGCTAATCCCTTGACAGGAATTAGCGATTGTGAAGGCTGTGATTGTTTAAGTTTAATGTGTTCTTCAGTCTAGTAACATGTAGACCCATTCATTTAATAAAGAGTGCTTCAAAAATTGTGCAATTAAGAGCCTTTTGTATGACAGGCTTTTTTTAAAGCACCAAGAATATTATGCTCTCTTTTAACGATATATGTTGGTTTTTACTATGGCGCTTCTTGAGGTCAGCTGTTCCAAGGAATAATGCTTAGCATTGTTTATTGACACAAATGTCAAGGAGAATAACTCTAACAAAATAAATTTTACGCTTTGTACGGATTGTTTAAAATTCGAAGTAGCATTGGTAATGCTATTTTATTTTTAACAAATACTGTTCAATCCCTTGTCAATTATTGTGAAAGCTCAGCTCTTTCAAATCAAACGAACTCTCCGATCTAATAGCATGAAGACTGATTTTATTTTGTAAAGCGAATTGAAAAATTAGGCAATCAATGTCTTCTGTTAAGAGTTTTGTGCATTACTTCATAAAATATTGATCTTTTGGAATATATCTTAGTAGGTTTTCGGGCCGCGGTGATAAGGTCTCGGCTTCATGCATCGGAGGGTTTCAGGTTCGAGACCCGATTCCACCGAAGAACAGTCGTATAAGCGGGCCTTCTGCACATTAAATCCGTCGAGAATAAGCGCCCTCCCACCGGTGTGGTATGGAAGCTTGGTCAGTTGGGTGCCAGCTCAGCTGTCATCCTCGTCATCCGATCACGGTTTAAGAGTACGAGGTTGGTAGCTATAGGTCGAATGATCTAGCCTGTAGAGCGCGCGCGCGCACACACACACACACACACGCACGCACTATGTACTATTGTTCACTAGTAAAAATATCGAGAAAGATTCTCATAATAAGATTAATTTTTTATGTCCTAATTTTAAATTAAGCCTTTCATAGAAATTTCTGTTTATGAAGGTTGTGGTTACAAGAAGAGTATCGTGTTTTGTCGAGTGATATATAGATTGATTCATTTAATAAAGAGTATTGAAATTTTATACAATTACTGTCTTTTGTATAAAACTTTTCAAAGCAATATAATGAATACTTCGCCATTTTATGAGTATAAATCGGTCATTTAAAGTGAAAGATTCTGAGGTTATAGATTTTTAAGGGATTATCAAGATATATAACTAAACAGGTTTAACTTTTAATTTTTTTTCTTTCGAATCCTTCTCTTCTACATGTATTGATATTATATTTTAATGTTTGAAAAAATTCTTCATTATCGGTATAATTGTTGTTATATAGCAATTAATTGAACAATATTTCGTCATTTTTAATTAGTGCATATTAGTTTTTCCAGAGTGAAAGATTTCGAGCTTATAGCTATTTTACAATTTATCAGGGTATATATATTGTTACTGAAATTATTCCGTTAACATCGATGTTGCATGGTGACACAGTCAACAGGCCTTAATAACAAATAACGACGTTTATTAACACAAAGATACAGACAGCAAAACACAGCCGAGACGCATACAAGCAATATACAGCAGCAAACTTAGAACGAACAGTAGTTGTAAGTAGTAATTGTAGTAAGTAGTAGTTAACAATAACTACAGCACTTAAAGTGGTGAGACAGAACTCAGCAACAGGAGGGATTCTAAACTCTCCAAACGCCTGCTAGTCTCCATTGTCTCCTCGCTTTAGCAGTACCCAACTGCCGCCTCATTACTATACGAATGGCTACTGCACACGCTATTCGATGCTGTTTCAAAACTTGTCTCCAAAACTCGGCGCCCGGTACCATTTCTCAATCCACTAAATACTTGAACTCCACTCAACGCCTGCATTTAGTGTATACTAACTAACTTCTTCGATAGTTCGCTGCTAACTTCGACTTCGATAGCTTGCTTTCCGGAGCAAGGCACAGAAGGTTCTCGATCAATCAAGCATAAATCACCTTCTATTGGTCCTATCACCAAAATTCATGAACATTCTAACATGATCCATTCCAATGGTCTCCAAGCCCAGGGGCTGTTAATCCAGCTTCTAAGCAGCAACAGAGCTGACAGCTGACCGTACAACTATCAGTCCTACGATGGAACTAACTGTTCTTGGAAGCAACATTATAGATTCGTAACAATGTACTAAACATGTTTCATTCAGTCATTATTACATTTTAATAGAAATCTTCTTGATTGTTACTACAGTTATTGTTTTACACTAATAAAATGTTAGTGAAACATTTATTAGTGTACATGAAATGTTAGTGAAACATTTATTAGTGTACATGAAATGCTAGTGAAACATTTATTAGTGTACATGAAATGCTAGTGAAACATTTATTAGTGTACATGAAATGTTAGTGAAACATTTAT
>JAPMOR010022929.1:25849-46860 GCA_026543865.1 Argiope aurantia | reverse complement strand
TTTTTTTTTTCGCACATTTAATCTTTATAGAAAGATTTTATAATTAATTTTAGATAGAGTTCTTTTTAGGAATGCTATCTATTGAAATGGTTCTCTTAATACGATACAAATAACCACATCAGAGTAATTTTCATTCTACCCGAAGGTATATGGATTTATTTGAATTATCTGGGAGCTGTGACAGCAGTGAAATGAGAACTGTGGTTGAGTTCCTAAGACCCTTGCCGACCATATTATAACCATTCTAATAGGAAGTATATCTCGTCAACAGGAGGTGACTCAATCCGACATCATTACTATCTCCCGTAAGAAGGCGAGAACTAACCACCATGCTAAAAGCTTCTCATCCTCATATCTGGAGAACGCTTCAATGGGAAACATGACACGAATAGATAAATTTATGCACATATAATATTTTATGTCGGGTATGCTTTCATGAAAACTTTTTTATATTACACATTTAAGTGTTTGCTATTATACTTTTAATAAATTATTTTGTCTTTATGCAATATTGTTGGCATTTTGAAAATTTTATTGCATTTTAAAGAAAAAAGCTAGCGAGATGGTCATATAACCAATTTTCTTCCTTTATTTATAGCAAAAGAAGTCTGTGATTCTCAAAATTAAAAAAAAAATCTTAATAGTTATTGATATTATTATAATAGTTTAAATTCTAATTTGAACAATATTTTGAAATTTTTTTTCTCTTTAAAAGATAAAAAGTCCGTTTTATTTTATTTACTAATAAAATCCTTTATTCGTTTTTTGTTTTGTTTTTCTACAAATTAATCAGGAAAAAAGGGGATATGAAAGTTTCCCAAAATCAAATTTAGGCTTATGTTTAGCTTTTTTCCCCTTCCTTTATTTTTTACATTTATGCACGTGTTTCAAGAACTGCATTGACTTAATTACAAAATCTTGGATATGAGTTTGAATGATCATGTGTTTAAGATTTAAGGTATGCTCTAAATTTGAATCAATAAGCTAAAAATCTGGTTTCAGGATGGTTTGTTTTATTCCTATTCGTACTCCATGGATTTTTTTGAGAGTGAGATGCTATCTCCGATTTCACCCTTATAATGCATTTAATTTTCAAAATTGCTCGAAATTAGTCCTAAAATATTCTTCATGTAGTTCCGAAATGGCACATTAATCTATATATCTATACTTATAATTAAGCTCAATGTGTGTGTGTGTGTGTGTTTGTGTGTATGTTGGCGCTCTACAGACCAGACCATTCAACCTACAGCTACCAAATTTGGCATGTGTATACCTTGGAGGCCGGAAATGTGCACCTGGGGGTTATTTTTTCGAATTTTTAAATAGAATTTTATTTATTTAAAAATTAAGCGAAATTTTGACGTGTTTCTGCTATAACTTCCGAAAATATTACCGCACAAAAAAGATTTTTACATGAAGTTAAAGATCAAACATTTATCTTTTAAATGCTACTAATGTTTTAATCTTAAAATTAAATTTCAATTTTTAATGAATTTTTAAATAAATATTTTAACTATGTTTTTCAATAATTTTTTTCGTAAAAAATAAAAATTCAAATTAAGCATGTTTCGCATTCATGGGAAAAAATTAGCTTCTTTCAAAGTGTTGCCATAACATTGATTAAAGCTCCAATTAAAAATAAATTAAATCTTTTTGGAAATGAAATCTGCAAAAATATAATTTTCGGCACATGTTTGTAGGAAATGAAACAAATAAGAAATATTATTTTTTCTAAAAAATAAGTTCAAGAAAAATTATTTTATGATCTTCTACACTCTCTATACAGGGTGTTTATTTAGTCCCGGACTCATTTTGATGTTTAGTGACTCATAAAATAATGAAGATATAAACAAACTTATGGTATTTATTGATGGAATAACTCATATATTTTCCTTTTCAGGTTTGAATATTTTTACTTTTGTAAATATCGTCTGCGCGTGTGATTAATTTCAGATAATTTCATTTTCCAATCTAAATATCTGTACTTTTCTAAATATCGTCTGCTTATTAATTGCATTTTTCTTTCTTTTGTTTTTGGCAACTATTGAAATGTTATGTTTACTTTTGATGTGTTTGTTCTATGTAGTAGTTATAATAAAGCTCAATGTGTATGTGTGTGTGTGTTGGCGCTCTACAGGCCAGACCATTCAACCTACAGCTACCAAATTTAGCACGTGTATACCTTGGAGGCCGGGAATGTGCACCTGGGGGTTATTTTTTCGAATTTTTAATTAGAATTTTATTTATTTAAAAATTAAACGAAATTTTGGCGTGTTTGTGCTATAAATTCCGAAAATATTACCGCACAAAAAAGAATTTTACATGAAGTTAAAGATCAAAAATTTATCTTTTAAATTATGCCAATGTTTTAACCTTAAAATTAAATTTCTATTTTTAATGAATATTTAAATAAATATTTTAACTATGTTTTTCAATAATTTTTTTCGTAAAAAATAAAAATTCAAACTAAGCACGTTTCGCATTTATGGGAAAAAATTAGCTTTTTTCAAAGTGTTGCCATAACATTGATTAAAGCACCAATTAAAAATAAATTAAATCTTTTTGGAAATGAAATCTGCAAAAATATAATTTTCGGCATGTGTTTGTAGGAAAGGAAACAAATAAGAAATATTATTTTTTCTAAAAATAAATTCAAGAAAAATTATTTTATGATCTTTTACACTCTATATTATTAATCCAATAAATCAGTTATATTTTAAGGCAAGTTTTGTTTAATATGAACAGGATATCCATCAAATCAGGGCCACACAGCTGATTTGTAAACCTTTAATACGTCACATATCTTCTAAAATGGTCTAAATGGAAAATGATTATATTTTATGTAACTTGATTTAATAAATGCTCTAATGAATAACGAATTTTTGATTTTGCATTAAGCTTCTGCTGTGGAAATTATGAATAACAAAATGTTCTTGAAACACTAATATTTTAGATAAAAAGAGTTAATTTCCAATCAACTGAATCAATCACTTAAACTGACTGATTTATGAAAATTTGAATATTACTATTCAATAAAAAAAGGATAATTTTAGATTTTCCATCGATCGTTTCAAAGAAAATACGCGAATCAGCGCACAGGTTTCTCAAGATTAATTGGACTAAGATTATGAAAATGTTGAGTTTTTCTAAATTTTTAACATTCAAAACTTCATAAATAAGTCTTAGTTGATCGTGGAAAACAGAAACATTCATTCATTTATTTAAAATTTGGTGTGTCCAGAATATTTCTCAGAATATGATACCTTACTGCATTAAATTTAGACTTCATAATTTTTAAAGTATATTCATAGGCCGGAACAAAATATTATTATTTATTTCATTTCAACCCTTTTGAAAGCAAAACTGAAAACTAAATTTTATGCTGAATCTGAGAAATTTTTGTTGAATTATTCTTTGAGATATTACATAAATTATGAAAAATATTTTGTAGTTCACATAAGACTTAAGTATCGAGTGATTCTGTTTGCAATACTCATATTTAGTAATAATAATAATAAATAAATAACAATAAAGATGATAAATAAAATAAAACACTTGGTTTTATTAAAAAATATCTTTATATTAATTGCAATTTCATAATTTCCACTTTAAATTAAAGTTGAAGTTTTACCAGAAATGACAACAAATTAGCAAAATATATATAGTAAATTGAACGAAACGATCTAAACAACAGTATAAGTTTGTTATGACTATCAAAATGTGAAGATTAAAAATGTTTTGTTTGAGAATCTATTAAAAGACCAGTTACTTAAAATATTTGATTGAAAATTGTAGTGAGCGGTAATACTGGCGAACCGGCTGGTCGCCAAAGGCGGCTAGTATACTATAAGAAGCAATGTTATTTTTCATTTCGCTTCATTGCGCATTCATGTTGGGTAGTTTTTTCAAATGTTAGAACACTTAAATTGCTTCTTTCATTGAAACACTCTAACTTCAGACAGTAAAACAACATTTTTAGAACAGTAAAACAACATTTGCACGAAAAATATTTAATTTGTAATCTATTATTATTTAAACGCAAAAAAGGAACAACTTTTATACTTATTCTTATGTTTAAAATATTAATTACGCTGATATTTAATTTTTACTACTTTTTGGATGTTTTCTAAGATTTTTGGTAATTCTTAAACTAATATTGAATATTTATCTATAAATATTAAATTGATAAAATTTAGGTTTGAATAATTCACGGGCTGAAGTTAACTTCTACATATGTTTTAGTTACAACGCTCAGGTATTTTCCTCCTTTCTCTTCTAAGAAATATACAAAAAGAAAATATTCTAATCTTCAAAAAAAAAAAATTGAACGTGATTTTAAAGAAATTTTTAACGTTTCTTGCCTCCGTAAGCCCCCACTCCCCTCCCTCGGAAAAGAAACTACATTTTTTTCCAATAATGTCTTCTAGTGAACAAGATAACAAAAAAAATGCTTTATGTTAGAATAATGAAACTGGTAAGCGAATTTAACACCAAATTTTTTTATTTCTACAAAATTTTGAATTAAATCCATTCAAATCTGACTGTTTTAATATAAGTTAACTCGGTAACTGCAAAAAGAAGACATTTAGATGGATAAAATGTGGTGCTCAGATTTAACATCTAAAATGTAAATGGTATCAAACTTGAAAACAAATCTGTCAAAAGACTGACCGTCTATCGGTCTGTCGATTTTCATGCATGTATATGCAATGACATGCATGTGCAGAAACATGTAAATGCATATGCAGAAACACAGTGACTTAAATAAATGAAATTTGGCATGCGACATTTTTATTTTAATTGTAATTCTGTGCCGAATTTTGACTTCAGTCAGATGGAAAAAAGGCATCCGAAATACACATTCGATTTTCTGGTACATGTGTATTAACCGCATTCCAGCGAGTTATTACCAAGAAAATTTGTAAAAGGTTGTACACAAATAGGCTCTTCCGTAACTATTGGTTGCCAATGTCATGCAGACCGCTCCCGCTGATTTCCCCATTTAATTAGAAAATGCATCGTAATGATTTTGCGATGCTAAATGACATGCTTTGATATGTCTATATGTTTTTGATTTGACTCGTGAAATTTAAAAATAATTTTTTAAATCATAGTTGTCCTTCTCTAGGATCTAAGTACTAGGAAATTGGAAGTATTTATTTTCAAATACAATAGGAAAATAAATGAATTATTTTCGATATTGTCGCACAAAATTATTTAACATTTCTCAAAACAGAAAGCGATTTTTTCATTATATATTTTATTTAATACTCTTTATTTAGAAAAACTATCTGAAATTTAATCTTTTAAGTTTCATTATGTTTTATAGGAACTAAAAATAAAATTCTGATTTCAGGGCATAATATTTAATACATACGTAAATAAAACTACTGCTTCTTCAAAAATACATGCAGTAGTAAAAAAATAACGCTGTATTGAAAAACCTTAGTTAATTTGAATATTTTAAATAATTGAAATTCAAAATATTTAATATCTTTATACCATTTCGATTTTTATTATTTAATTTTTTCATTTCAGAATTTTATTACGATTATTTAATACCTTCTGTCAAGGCAAACTTTTATTTGCTATAATGAAAGGATATAAAATCGCACAATAAATCGCTAATTTTCTTACGTACAAATACTTAAAAAATCTATAAACTAATTCATCTTTTGGCATGTTTATTAAAAAAATCTTCTCTTTGTAATCTCTTTTTTTTTCTGTCACAATAATAAAATAAAATTCTCCATAAATATCGTAAAACTCTGAACTAATAAAATGTTTATAATATTTCTTCCTAAATTTATATTTACGATAATAATACAAAGAAAAATTACAACTCATATTAAATAATATGAATTCAAATGAAAATTTCCAAAAATATAATACTAAAAGCGATTTTAACTTTTTTCATATTATAAGAATTTTGATTTGGTATGAAAGAATGAAAAAAATCTATAAAATATAAAAACAGTGCCATAAGAAAATTCTGATTTAACTATGATTTTTTTAATGTTAGTTTGATAACTAGTAATTTATTTTTGCCCAATTACATTTTATTCTTGAAAATCATTTCAATAAAATAAAGTAACAATCTTTCCCGTACTTAATAAATAACAAAGATAATACTTCAAAAGCATTCCCATTTAAAGAATAAATTTATTTACATAGATAGACAAAAAGAATGCAAAATATATTTCATTCTTTCTTTTTTAACTTAAAAAAATAAATTAAGAAAATAAGTTTAAAAGGTTTTTATCATTATTAAGATAAGATTTATTAAAACTTACCAAGAAAATGCTAGAGAAGGAAGATAGATATTCTTTTTTTCTCAGCCGTTTTTATTTGAAGCAGTAGCAAATTTTCTTTCAGCTTCTTCGGTGCTGAATTTTGCGCTGAATACAAGACTCAACTCGGTCACAAAATCGTTTGCGCTCTCAAACATAAGCGCGCAGCTCATAGATGCGCGAGATTAAAACAAACGACCAATGGGAATTCTTCTTCTTTGAAACGTAATTTGCCATTATTACTTGAGTAAACTGCTTGCTTGTAGCAGAATTTTTTTGATATCGTATAAAAATGTGACTGAAAAATTGATGGACAAATAAATTTCTGAGAACTTGCTCTTGGATATGTTATACAGGTTTCTAAAGTGATCAGTTTGTATCACGTTTCAATATTTTATATTTATTTTTAACTTATTCCTATGCATCTTTTTTTCCTCTACAAAAATAGAAAAGCATGCATTAATGTGATTATTTTTACTTTTGAAGTACGAATAATATATATTGAATATTACACAGGACTTTTCTTCTTTTTTCAAAATATATATAAAAAATGGATACATGTATAAAATATTTTTATATTAATTTTAACTAGGTAATAATGATATTAACATATGTATACATATTTATATTTAGAATATAATAATTTTATTCGAGATTAAAACAAACGACCAATGGGAATTCTTCTTCTTTGAAAACAAAATGAATATTGAAAAAAAAAAATTAGGTTTGGCAGTTTTTAAAATATATAGGATAGATAGGATATATATTGTGGTGGATGTATAATTGTATATGTGGTGGATGAGTAAATATATTTTTAAAAATATTTAAAATGTTTTTAATAAAAAAAATTATCAAATAAAATATATAATAAATAAAAACCTCTTATCATTCCTTCCTTTATTTTTACTCTATCGTATACAAAGTATATAAAAAAAGAAATTGTTGTAAGAAAAAGCATTAATCGTGAAAAAAATTCGAATTTGAGATTTTGTCGAATTTAAAAACTTTTTTGAGTAAAAAAAGTACATTTTAATAATTATGGCTGACGATATGCGAATACGATAAGTCAACTTGGAATTTGGTGTATAATTTTAACTCAAGGTTTGAACAAAATCCATTCGGAATAAATCTTTCCAATATAAGTTCACACAATAATTACAAAGAGAGAGAGATTAATAAAATATGGGGCTAGATTTGATATATAAAGTGCATCAAATGTGGAACTAAATCTGTCTAAAGAGTTGACCATTTATCGATCTGCACTTTCTCAAGCATATAAGCGCTATACCGTAAGATGTATATCAAATTTTGGTTTCAGTGGGTCCGAAAAAATTCTCTGAAATGCACATTCGATTCTCTAGTATTTGTATCTTAACCGCACCGCATTCCAGCAATTAATCGTCAATCATGGTTTGCTAATAGGCTCTTTCATAACTCTTTTTCACCAATGGCATGCAGATAATAATGCAAATGTATATTTATTAGAAAGTATGCCAGAAAGCTTCAAGGACATCAATTGAAACTGGAATACTAATAGTACGAAAACATTTTCATATTTCGGGTCGTTAAAAACTAGGTAAATTATGATTTTTAAAAACTGCCAAACCTAATTTTTTTTCAATATTCATTTTTTTTTCAAAAAATAATTATAAAGAATGATACAAATAAAATCTTTGGAATTAGGAGAAAGGTTAGCTTTGAAAATTGCAATCTGATATATAAAATGATATATTTAATGCGGAAAAACATAGTTTTTAATTAATAAAAAGAATCAGTTGTTCCGAAAGTTATTACAAAACTTCACTAAATCCTTCTTGACATTTAATAGCCTTTGCGGGCAAAATGTGAAATGTTTTTTTTTTCAACAGTTTGGACTCATATAGCTTACAAATTCTTTGACATTTTTCATTTTTATTTAAGTAACAATTTCAGTTTCGGTAGTAAATTGAAAAAAAAAATCATAAGGGAAAACGAAAGAGTTTTATTGTGGCTATGAGTGAAATCATGTCTTTTCACATGATCTTATCATTACGCTACGATTGGATGATTTTCAAATAAATTCCTGGCTGATATTCTGTTTTTTTAAGTAGGCTAATTATTAATAAGTTAAAATTTTAGCTCAATTACATAATGAAATGGAACAATTAAATTTATTTAATACGATAAGAAAAAAAGCAGTTACTTTGCAATACGAATAAATTTTTATCTTATTTCTGAAATAAAAAAAACGATCGTGCCTAAAATCTTAAGTCATGTTTCCAACCATATTTTTCTGCTTTTCACCGGTGAATTTTTCGCACTGCGTTTCTCTCGGATGGTATTGGCGTAGATCCCTTTTAAAACATATTAGACTTGGTTGCAAATTTTCGGCTTCCAAGATGAGGTATACGGAGACGAACAGCTTTTATCCTGGCATTATATTCCCAGAGACCTGTTTTGACAGTTTTGAGAGGAAATGTTGATTTTCATCAGGAAAAGTCAACAATACCTAAAAGATCTTTCCCGCCTCACATCATTGGGATTCTTCTTGGAACTTCGTTATAACTCGCCACTGTTTCATAATAATTAAAATTAAAGGAATACATTTATACAAGCCCGCTTGAATAGGTAACAGATAAGCTTTAATTATTGATTATTCTATTCACATCATATTGAATCACACCACAACCTTTATTTGCTTATAATTTTAGCAATAAATGCTTTTAAACTTCAAGGGAATTTACCCATTTTTTTTCTACTTAATTTGCATATCCTAGAATACTGCGGATCTTTTTACTGATATGCACTTTCAATGAATGAAATACATAATGGTATCTTTTGGATTTATTTTTGGATTATATTCCCCCTCACACTCTTAATAAAACCAATGGCATTGGTCTCCCCAAACTTTCTCGTATACTCTCTAATAAACTTATCATGCCAGAGAACGTCTTAAATCTCATTGGCGTACATAGTTACAGAATATTAACTTTTGTCATGGATTTAGAATTTTTACTGAACCTATAGTGACATCCTTGGCGAATTATTCGTGGTTAATCCCTCGAAGGCGTTTAATAGTATCCGAAAATCGAATTAGTGTTTTGGAAGCAATTTCCTAATTGAATGAAATAAAGATTTGACACAAAACTACATTTGTAGTCATACAATCACATACCAAATTTGATATATTTAAGTCACTGCGGTTTGGTTCATCACGTTTACATGCTTCTAAAATTACAAACCGACATATGGTCAACTCCTTGTTTGATATCGCTCAAAATTTCGTAGGCGTCTATACTAAAGTTAAATCTGCTTACTGAATTTTATCTATCTAGTTCTCTTCGTTTTGTAATTATTGTGTTAACTTATATTCGATCGGCCGTACAGATGATTTTCTTCTAAACGGATTTTGTTCAAAATTTGAAAGAAATCTAAAAATTTGGTTTTAAGTCTGCATACCAAATTTCAGCCTTCTAGATGAAAGCTTTTTTGAGTTTTCTTTGTCACAGAGAGACAGACGGACGTTTTCCAAAAATATGTTTTTAGAATTCTAGGAGGTATAAACGTGGAGATTCGTCAAACATTTGAGTTTGAATCTTTTAACGATTACTATACTTTCTTTACACTATTTATATGAGAAAGTAAAAAGCTTATAAATTTGATTTTATTAAAATACCTTAATATAATACTGATATCTAAAAATGAATACTATTTAACTACAGATTGAAAGTTTTGATAAAATAATAATATCAAACACACTATTGAAAATGCAGCAGTCGTTATATCTCACAATTATTTAAGGAAGATTTAATTGGAAGCTAAGGTATAAAGGTTCCTATTATCAAATGAAATTAAAGCCCATCTCTAATTTTTACTATCTTTTTTAATGACGAATATTTTATACATATTCTTCCAAAATGCATATTAAATTATTTAAGAGGAATTTAAATTTATTTTAATGAGTTTCATGCATCTTTAGATATAATTAATCGACAATCATGTGACTACAAAATGAACAACTTTTCGAATTTTTTTTCACCATTTTAACCTACCGGAAAACGCATTCTATTTTATAAAGTTTGCAGCTTACTCGAGTCAAAACTTTTTCTTTGACAAAATATAAGAAATCAATTATTCACTTTTGTGGTTAAAATCGTTTTCTGTTTTCACAGCAGGAAATGAAAAAGTCAAAGCTACTGAACTGGAAACACCTGCAGTGCTGTTTTCTTTATTCGAACACCCATATTGTTGGAAAAAGTGTTTTACAAAGGTCTTTCAATTCGAGAAGAAAAAGTTGGTTCTTCGAAAATCGTTCACCAAATGTTTTTCTCTTGGTATCATAACTTACGCCACGCTCATAAAAAATAACAAGTTGTTTCCGATTCAAATCCATAAATTTTCTCCAATATTCCATGAGATTCATAACAAACCTTGTTACGGAGTTTTTATTTCTGAGTATTTCAGGTCAGATTGGTGCAATTTGAAATAAAAGGAGCGGGAAAAAACAAATTTGCGATGGTAGCAAAACAAACGCGGAAATAAAATTTGTCATAAATTTGTCAACATTTTAAAAAGAAATTTATGAATATTTTTTTATTTATCGTTTGCTCAATAAAGAAACAGGAAAAAATATCATATTTTAAAACAAGCAAATGATTTCTGTTTACAAATATAAAGAGAAAATAGATTTGCTTTAATATTTTGTAAGAGAAAAAAAAATGTTCATTTATAAAAATAGCGTTTTTCCTCTCAAAGTAATTTCGACTGCAGTTTTTATGGATGAAATTGTTACTTATTGTTAACTGCATAAATAGTTTTTCTTTTTATACGATACAACAAAACAAGTTTCGGCTTCTTCGAAATAATTTGAGTTTTTCTATGAGAAAGAAAGTAATAACGATCGAATTTAATGATAATCAGGAGAGGTAACATCTGGTAAATAAAGAGGGTGGGTAAAACTTCCCAGATTGTTTCTCACCTTTTGATACCTCCAATGGCAACACCGTCCCTTTTTTTCTATTCTTTTACACTATCATTTTTTATTTTATTCTTAATGCTGTATGTAATTGATTGTAAATCCTGTTATGTAGAATCTTCATCATTTTAGTGTGCACTTTTTGTGCATTTAAGTATCATGTCCATCCAATAATTTTTGCATTCATTTTCAGATAGTTTTCTATCAACTTAACCATTAACATTTTTTTTTTGTTCTTTATGTATAAACTCCTTGTGTGCCAACAAGTATACCACAAGGCTTACAGATGTAAGTCAGTACGCAATTGACAGTAGAATAAATTTCAAATATAAGGTCGCAGGCACAAATGCAAAAAAAGAAGAAATAAAAATAGGGGAAAACAAGTAGATACACAAACAAAAGCAAAAATTATAAATCTTTTTTTTAATCAATTGAACTGAGAAAACATTCAACACAAACTTCTGAAAGCACTCAGTAACACTTAGCAGTAGTTTTATTTAAAGTGAAATAATGAAATAAGATTTCCTACTGTATTGAGGTATTTCTAATGTAAATCAATATTATTTAAATTTCTGTTATGTTTGAAAAACTGAATATTATATTTGTTAAACTATTAAGAAAACGATTTTCCATGCAACTAGACTCATTTATTTGTAACTAAGAAAAATATTCATTTTGGATTTAGGCGGAATTTTATTAACATACATTTTAAAAAATAATTGAGAAAAAGTAATTAGCAATAATTGTCGATATAAATAATTGTTACGACTTGGCACATTTTATTCTAATTTTTTAAAAGTAATTTATAGTTTATTGTTGTTAATGAATATAAAAATTCAATGGATACCAATAAGTAAATTTTCTTGGGCAAAAATTGGATTATTGTTTTTTTTAATTTATAAATATCAGCTTACTTTTACAGTGGTTTTAACTTTGTAAAAAATTCGTCAGATTCGTTAGATCTTCTTCACCATAAAACAAGAAAAAAATTCCTTTTACATATTAAACGAACTGTCAGAATACATCGAATCAACAGATGGAAACTTTGTTTTTAATCCAAAATAGCATTGTTAAGCGAAGTTTATATCAAGTTAAACCATCTGAATAACATGAATATATCAGTTAAATAGTGACATTTAATATTCTGTGCTATTAAGAAAAGTTTATATTAAATTAATAAATTATAAAAAATGATTATAAATATTTACCAATTTGAATATTATATTTTGAAATTCTATGGATTATTCACAATATCTATGGGTAGTGTTTTCTAGCATTGTAAGATCTTGTGTTTTTTAAAGATTTTCAAAGTTTTTTTAATTATTTTATATTTGCAAAGCGAACATAGTGAATTTAAATATTCTAAAATAAGATTAATGTGCAGATTATATGCTTTTGTTTAAGTCACTAAAAAATTGATCCTCTCTCTGTTAAACTCTAGAAGCATTATAAATAAGAAGATAAATAAATAAAGGCTATTGTTTATTTATCGTCCGACACATCGTAGAATGATATTATTTTTCAACTTAGCTCGTTAAATTATGTATATTGTAAAGCAAACGTGCACTATAAAAATAATCTAATATCATCGTAAATGCGTGTAGAAAAGAATAATGAAAAATATTGCTTTAAAATATACTAGAATTTTTTTTAAAAATTAATAAAATTCGAGAAAATTTGAATCAGAAATATGATGGGGGTCAATTAAACGAATATTTTTGAATTTTAAAAAAGATGTAAAGATAGTTTTCGTGTAGCATTGAAAAGTTTCAAAATCAATGCGGGGAAAACGTAAAAAATTCTATTAATTTTTAGTTTAGAAAACTAATTAACATTTTTAAAAACCTTTCTTTACCGATTTCCTATTCAACAAACTAGCACTTATTGAGTGCTAGTGTGTTAATATGGTAATTCTAAGGTCTTCTCTCTAAAGTATTTTTAAAGAAATTCTATTGTATTTCACAATTTATAAATAGTTATTCTAGCTTGTAAGCATCATCAGGTTAAAATCGGTAAAGATATATAAATAATAGAAAAGTCAGGTGGGAATTAATCTCATAAAATTTCTGCATTCATTCGATAGGTATAAATACCCAATAAAACAATAAAAAATTAATGACTGAAAAGTGATATAGAAATCTGGATTCCAAATAATACGAGCTTAAAAATTGTTAATGTAGATTAAAATACATATTTTCTTCAAATTTATAATTTTATGGAATGTCTTGTAGATTTTACATCAGGGCTTTAGAAAATTTGTTAGTCTAATCCATTTATCAAAATATCTCTGTATTTTATCAAATTTCTAAAAATGATTATATAGGAGTTATATAGGAAAATTAATAAAACCTAAATGAAATTTTCAAATTTGGTGACTCTAAAAATATACCAAATAAGGAAAATAAATCTAGCCATGCAAGCAAAGATTTTCAAAAAAAAGACGAACCATTCTCAGAAATATTCAGAGAATTTTCCTAAACAGCTGTCATGATTCTCCCAAGCATGAAACTTACAAACTAAGTTCAACGATGTCAAAGAATGCGATGCATTTTTCTGTTCGTAATTTAATGTCAAAGAGCATCTTGGAAAGTTTGAAAGCTTTCTACTTGCTTTCCGATTATAGAATGCATTAGGATATGAAATGTTCATTGAAGCTAAATAATAAAATACCCTTTTTACAAAGTACTTTCAACACATATGTTACCATTCATGTTTTAGTTTACATTTGCATAATTTTTTTAATTATTAGGTTTAATCAAAAGTATGTTGTCACTCTTTCGATTAAAAGTATTAAAGACATTTAATTATATACACATTATCAAAGATATAATTCAAGGTTTTATTTTTTTAATTTGCTTTAAAATGGTGGGAAAAAATAACTTGATCTTTCGAGATCATTCGAGATCACTTCGGTTTTTATGATGACATAAAATTTTATTCATTGGGATAAAAGTTTCCAAAGCTATCACCAGAAATATCAGAAAAACGAATTCAAAAAATGACAGCAGCAAATCATCAGAACACAATACCATATGCATTTTTACACAATTTCGTTTAACTTAATTTGAATCATGTTTGTAAAGATGGAATTTTTGTAATCAATTTTTCATTCGATATTTAATATGCTAAAACTTTGAAATTTTGTGTATCTAATTTACCTCCATGAGAATACATTAGATTAGCATCTTCAAAAATGAATCATCAAATAATAGATACATTTAATTAAGATTTGATTCCAAACTTGCGGCGCCACCTGGTAGAGAATCTGGGAGAAAATTGATTTCGTGATTTTTATCAATAATGAAAAATAAATTTAAGACTAATAGAAAAATAATTAAAGAAATAAACAAAAGAAAAAATAATTAAATTAAAAGCTAATAGAAAAGAAAAGACTAATAAAAATAGAAAAAATTAGAACAGAAAACAATTTTTAAAACAATAAATTAACTATAAAAGTATTTTTATTCAATTTAAATTCTTGATTTTATTCAAATAATCTTTGTATCTAGTGAGGATATTAAGTACGTTTATTTTTTCGAGCATCCAGGATGTAAATTAAATTTTTTTTAAAAATTTACAACTTGATTTATAACTGATAATGTTTTTAAATTTTATGATGGTATAAATCTTATTTTTATAGAATTATGGTTTTCAATGTTATCGCTAGAAAATATCAAGCATACGAAATTTTAAAAACAACTTTATATGTTACATTAAAAAAGTAATTTTAATGTTGTTAGAGTATATTTATTGTTTTGGCTACGAAATACAGAGGCATGACTAATTTTGGCCTCTCGTTATTAAGTGATATTTATATGGTGGAGCATATTAGAAGAATGAGGACAAAACTGTTCAGTTTATTCTTATGTTGTTTCATATATAAAACTGTTCAGTTTATTGTTATTTTGTTTCATATATAAAACTGTTCAGTTATTGTTGTTTCATATATAAAGTTTCCTCTTTTTTTGGTTTATTCTTTTTCTTTTCAAGCATGCTATTTAACTTATATTCAATAACAAAGAAAGGAAATTCTGCCAAGGCATATATTGCATTTTGTTACAACAATGTTATCAATAGTCTTTTAACAAAATTTTCAAAAGTCATTTATCTTTTGTTTTCAACTTATTGAAAAGTTTTGTTTTTTAACTTGTTTCAACTTGCTGTTGCAAGGTACAGTAATTTGGATTTTAGAAGACATCTGTTACAAATTTCATCTTCATCTTTACTAATTACAAGGATTAGTGTTGTGTGGTGGGGAGGGGGGGGGGCTTGGTGCACGCGTGCGTATATTGCTGCTTTACAGTCAGACTGTTTCTCTTAGAGCTACTAAGCCTGGCAGATACAGTCTTTCGGAGTGGGAATATACATCTCGAAGATATTTTTGGAATTTTAATTAGAATTTTAATTAAAAGATTAAACAAGATTTTGGCATTTCTCCTTGTGGACTTCCAAAGTTATAACAATACAAAAATGATTTTTCTGTCATCTTAAAATTCAATAAAGTATCGCTTCAATGTTATCTATTATTTTTAATTATATATTTTTTTATTTTTAATTAATTCTAAAAATATTAACCTAAATATTAATAATGTACTTTACATAAAATTATAAAATTTAACCTGCATGAGCATATTATGCTTGTATGAAAAGAATTAGAATGAATGATTCTATTTTCTACATTCCTACATATCTAAAAAACATGTTTGGTTTCATCAACAACAACGACAAAGAAAAAGTTCGTATTAGTTGAAATTTATTCCCTTCTGTTTCAAATTCAAATTCAAATATTAGGGCTGATAACAAAAAAGTAATAAAAGGCATATAATATTGAATAGAACTGTGTAAGCCCTCTAAAATAATATGAGTTATACGCCTATCAAAGTTAGAAGCTTAAAAATATTTTGCTAAAAATATCATAAATATCAAGTTACATAAATATATTTAATTGAAAATTTTAGGACCGTTAATCCTGGTGGACCAACTAATTATCAAAGGTGATTATTCTTTAATAAAAAAAATTTGAAATTTCATACCATTTTTGAGAAAAATGAGGTTTTTGTTCTTCGGGTGGCTCTCAGACGGTTTTGAAAACAATCTATCATTTTGGGATTTTCCATAGGTACTGAAAAAATTTTTTAAAGCTGAAATGGAAAAAAAAGAAACAAATTGCATTGAATCTTAGTTTTGCAATTTAGTTATACAGAAAAATATCCCTTCAAATCTCTCAGTAAGAATGCAAAATCTGATTATTAGCGGATAAAGCAGTTTTTTTTTGGTTGGATTTCGCAAAACATTACGAATTTACTAAAATAAAAAAAACCCGAAGAGGCTTATTAATATTTTAGTTCTTGAATAAAGCAAAAAGTAGCTCTAGCTAAATAAAAATAAAATGTACCAGGTTAGTTGAAAAATCGATATAGAAAATGGAAGTTAAACAATAATTAAGAGCAAATCTCAGGACAAATTCGATTTACGAGTCTTATTTAAAAGAAGAAAAAATAATTAATAGCATTCTTAAGTACTTAATCATTAGTTTAAATTTAACATGCTTGATAAAAGTGAAAAAAAATTATTATAAATTGCTTTTAAAGAACTACTCCAAAATTATAGGCAAGCAATTAGTATTCATTTGTGATAAAGAGAAATTAATGATTATAATTATTCTCAACAGAAAAGGCTTGCATGAGCATAAATATAACTCAGATTTATTTTGCAGATCATTAATAATCCAATATGCTAAAAAAGGAAAGAAAAAATCCAGCAGGATCTTAAAAACGTTTGTCTTAAAGATTTTATAAGTGAATATTTTGGGATCAGAATTGTATATAACAATAAATTTTTTAAGACATTGATAATTATCTCTTATATAAAAATAATAATAAAAGTTTATAATAATAATAAATAAATAAAATAAAAGTTAACATAAATAAAATATGTAAGGATGGAATAGTAAACAATATTTTTTTATAATAATTTAAATTTTAAAGATTTTTTTAATAATAGCTGTTGTTGAAGTATTAAAAAAATTATTGTAGATAGAAAACAACACATCTATATTTTAAGTGTTGGAAAATCTGGATATTTTTTTCTTTAAATTTTTTGTGAGTAATTTTATCCTTATCAATGAAGACAAACATTTATTAGTTTTAGATAAATAGTATCACCTATTTTGTTCCTCGAGACAAGTAAACAGGCTTTTTTTTCAACTCAATATAATGTCAAAATATAGCTGGTCAATGAAAAAAAATTGTAATTTTGTTTCCAATGTTCCATTTTGAATACCAATGTAAAAAAAAAAATCATTTTTAAAAAATCGGATAATCAATTTTTTTCTTTTTAAAAAATTTCGTCATCAGCCAAAAATTTTCATGTTTTTTTTCTAGTTACATATTAATTGATATGTGAATGAGTGCTTATGATTTTATAGACCAAGAGTCATGTTTGGTTAAGATGTACCATTTTTTTCAAGTCATTAACAAAATATCTGAGTATTCTTTGTAATGACGTATAAAAGTGAAATGAATCATACGAACACTATAAAAAAACTTCCTAAATTTTTACTATGTAGCAACAAATAATTATTATACAATAATTTCGAATTAATCGATGCGATATGTAGATACTTCACATATGTCTTCATACACAACATTTAACATTGAGAACACTTTTTTTTGCTCGAAATCTGATTTTGATAATTAGTTTTTCGCTCTAAAATGGTTATAAAATTCAATTTTTGATCTTTGCAATAAGTAAATCCTAGTTGAAAAAGTATTGAAAATTATTATTAAAAATCAATACGGAAATTAAAAAAAATAGAGTAGGATACCAAATATTTATTTCCTTCTGGCTTATTTAATTTTTAAGAGTCATTAAAGTGCATGATATTCGATATACAAAAATTTCACTTTAAATTTAGTCTGATGTGTATCCAACTTATTTGTTGAAAATAAAATATGAATTATAAGTTCTTGTGTCATGAAACGTACAAGATTCCATCTGGAACCAATTATTTTACTGCAATAGAACACACTCGGAACAATTTGAAAGTGAATCTACAAATAAATATGAAAGTACTATTAGAAAGAGGGAATAAAATCTTTCGTTCGCTAAATCTCAAAAGTGCAAAACATACAATCATTTCTTTAATAAAGATATCACGAAATATTAATTCGATTTCTCCTGTACATTTTCTTGAAACAAGCTTGATTTTGAACAATTTTTAATAAAGAATGTCTATTCGAGTTATATTTTCTTCAAAGTACTAGTCGTATGTTTTGCTTTGTTGCAATTACGAAGAAAATAATGACTTTCAGCAGTAATGTGAAATTGTTAATAATTATTTATTAATTTTAAACTTATTTTTTAAAATAATAATTTTTTTTCTCGGATGTTGGTAATACTCTTGTCTATGCATATCCAATACAATCCGTTAGAATTTTAACATGAATTGAATACTATATGGATTAAACAAAATTTCTAGAGAAAGTGTTAATTATCTTATAATAAGAATTCTCGGGAATAATAATTTGGGTTCTCCAATTCATTTTCGTGCAACAAACTTAATACATTGAGCAACTTTTAACAAAGCGTTATTTATTCGAGTCAGAATCTCCTTAATGCGTACTCTGATCTTTGCTATGGTGTAGTTACAAAAATAATCAAATAAATTTCGGCAGTGAAGGTGAAATCCTTAATAGCAGTTATTTATTAATTTAAATCTTCCTAATTAAAAATAATTAATTTCTTTCGAAGGTTGGCAACGTCATTGTCTATGATTGTTCAAGACATTATGTTCTAATTTTGTCATAACCTCCACTCCCCACTCCTTAGATAAAATGAAATTTATAATGAAAGACTAAACCGTCAACCAATCAGCATACGAATAATTATAATCAACAAGATATACAAGATAAAGAAAAACCCTACCAATCGACGATATCAATTATTTACAAGGTATGCAAAGACTGTATTTATATTTCAAAATGTACAAAATCGGTACTTTATGTTATACATCACTTCTATTAAAAAGCTATCATAAATGTATCCAACTTTAATACTAATGAAAGACAGTTTTATCATAATATACATTCATTTATTAAAATTTTACCTAAAGTGGTTATGTCTTTTATAGTTTAGTGTTGTTCTATCTTTTCTATGGACATTACGAATTATTTGTATAAATTAGCAATTTAGTTTAAAACTGTAAAAATTTGTGTTAAGATAATTGTGAACATAAGCTACAGACATATGATTTTAAATTGACATAAACACTACATAGAGTGAATAATTGTTGGATAAAAAAAGAATAAAATGGATTTTTCCTTATTTTTAAAGTCTATGATCGCTAAAATTATTGATTAAATTTAATTAGGCTTATTAAATTGCAACTATTTGATTGAATTTTTACAAGTTACATATTAAATTATGTATGAATTTTTTAGATGTTTTATTGTAATTTATAGATTTTCTTTTATGATAATATAAATTTTTTTCCCTAATCTTTCTTTCAGGTCATTTGAATTATTCACAGAAGCTTAACACTATAATAATTCAGTACATTTCAATAGAAAATGTGACAGAAAAATCAAAAATTAGAATTCATTTAAAAATTAAAACTAAGACTTCAAGACTGAATATATAATACAGTTTTGATAATTTTCCAGTATTTTACGCATATTTTTAAAACAAAATTTCTTTATGTTTAGGTAATTATTTAAGGCTTAATAATTGCTTTCATTTCTTCATTTTTAATATAAATATTAAAACTCATCCTTGTGACGCGATTGTTTAGAAGTAAAGTCCCGGCTTTGCGGTTCATGGATCCAAATTCGGAACCCGATTCCAATGAAGTTCCGTCGTATATGAGGCTTGTACACGCTAAATCTACACGCTAGGTGTATTGCGGAACTTGAAGCCAGGAATGCTAACTCCAATAACGTCCTTGTCATCAGCCTGAGTTTAAAATCCTTCAGTCCGTCCTAAAATAATCCTGGTATTTGCTATCAAACGAAAGTTAATGCAACCGAACTAAATATTTATTAAATTATTTAATCTAAAATAGATAAATTAAGTTAATTTAAGAAAGGAAGATGAAGTCTTATGAAATTATCAGGATAAAAATTATAATATGATCCAAAAATTATGTAATTAAGCATTGTTATTTTATTATTATACAAAATGAAAATAAAATATTGATAGGGTTTAAATTTGTGTAAGATTAGTACAGATGTAAGGCCCTAGAGAGAATTTATTGTGTAGCTTCAAAAGAAAAAAACCTAATTAATGAATTAGCAATGAATTATTTCTCTTTGAAAAATTATTGAATTAAAAAGGCTTTCTTTCTATACATGTAAAAAAACAAAAACAAGCAACAAAAAATTTGCTATTCTACGATTCAACTCATTGAATTGGATAAAAATAAGGCGAAAAAACTACAAAAGATTATATAAAAATGAAATAATTAATTAACATTACAAAAATAGAATTATAATTTAGGTACTCAGAATCGAATAAAAAAGGGAATTTAATTAATCAGAAAAAAGAAGATACCGATCGTTACGCTTTCATTCAAAAATGCTGACACTTGTCTCGATTAACAAACAAAAGATAAAAAGACCCAGAAAATTATTTGTGATTTTAGAATGAAATAAAGTTTGAAGATACGTTTGGATTGTGCTTTCATAATAATTTAATGTAAAAAGACTTTTGAGAAAATTGATAATATATATATATATATATATATATATATATATATATATATATATATA
>JAPMOR010022929.1:0-10315 GCA_026543865.1 Argiope aurantia | reverse complement strand
ATTGATTCTTGTTGGTGTACGAACACTTTTGGGAGCCACTGTATATTCATTTTTTTCATATTTTTATGCATTTACAGCGTTACAGCCTTTATACATGTAACATATATTAAATAACATATAAAAATAACTTGGAATAAACATGAATTGTTTGTATTATAAAACATGAGTATATTTAATTTTTTATTTGAATTTTATTTCTTATTATTTGCATGTAAATTAAAATTATAAAATGGTAATAAAAGAAAAAAATACAATGAAATTTGTCCGCTTCAAACTATTTCCATCTGAATTCGTTGGTAATCCAATATTTATCTCCTCAATTAAATTTACTAGTAACATAAATTATAAAAATAGCTTCTGTAATTTGAATGACTAGTTGATTAATTTAAAGTCACAAATAAAAACTGTGAAGAAAATACTTTTATCTCAAACTTGTTAGCGTCCGTATCTTGAGCGATTGTAAATGAATAGTTTCTAAAGCACAAAATTCTTTCCAGGATTTCTTTATCGTACATTGCTTTTAATAATAATTGCAATAAAAAAGAACGTTAAAAATAAATCGTTACTGTCATTTTTCAAATCAGACATTTTCATTTTCTCTTACCTTGTCTATTTTAGAACCGCTTCCTCAATTCGAAATTTTGGATAAAACTATATTTTATTGTGATTTAATGAGTTTTCGAATTAATTAGATATCATTGAATATGCATTGCTTAATAAATTTGTAGATAGATTGTATTTACGTTAATCAAAGGTTTATTTTGATAATCAGTGTGAACTATCTGGAAGGTATGCAAAAGAGCAAAGAAAAAACACATATTCGATATTTAAGGATGCAAATGTAAATATATTTGCCTTTAAAATATTAACGTACTAGTTGCTTCAGACGGCTAGCAGTTTCGTTGGTTATACTAGTTTTATTCAATTTCAGATAAATCGTTTGGATATAACTTCATTCCATGATTTCAACATTTTGTTAAACATTAAAGTTGTAATGTTTTAAGTATCATAGGTTCTGTTTATAGTGTACATGTACCTTTCTATTAGCGACCTGTCCCATAATATCGTAGTGCATTAAAAACTAAAATGACCAATTATCTCTTTTATTCATCTTGTTCTGTTTAATACACGTATTAAACAGAATCTTTCTTCTTTAGCTTTCAACAGTGGAAGAAAATCCCACGACCTAATGTTTAATAAAACAATGAAAACGGTTTGAATTTCAAAGCAACAATGCAATCGATTGTTAGAAATTAAGTAAAAAAATCCTTTAATTGCCAAAATTCAGGATAAATTCGTACAAATATTAAATTGGTCCTATTAAAGTGCAATTTTGAAATTCTATAAAATTCATTTTTCTGCAGTAATGTCTTTGAAAGTCTTTGCGGTAAAACAAAAAAAATTCAGTTTAATTTTTAATTAATTAAAACTTAAAAAACATTTCTCAAACTTGCACATTCCCATTTTCCAAGATATATATGGGCCAAATTTGATAACTTTTAGTCAAGTGATGTAGCTGTAGAACGTCAAAATAAATAACACAGAAAACATACATATTCATCTTTATTATTAATAGAGATTTATGTCTCTCATATTCGTTAATTGCAATCGTTTTCATCCTTAAATGGTTATCACGTATCTTGTAGTATAAAATTTATCCTATGATATTTTGATTTGTCTTCTTGTTTGAATAAGTATAATAATTAGTCCTAATTATAATGTAACACTCTATTCTATTAGAGGCAATATGCATGCATATTGCAACTAAATTAAGGTTAAGAAAAATCTTATTATGAAAATATTTTGGGATTTCCATCCCGTTGAGAAATATTACTACATAAGCAGAAGAGAATTGATCGAAAAAGAATGAATGACGGCAAATAGCCCATAAATAAAGAGATCAAGGCAGATTTAATTCATATTTTATTCAAGGAAAGGCTTTCCATCCATGCTCATAATATAAACTGTCAAACCACTCTTGCTGTGAGCCCACAAGTCGATCCACGCCTAGTTATTTATCATGATTAAGCATTTCATCATCCTTAAAACGTAAACTTCTTCAGGTTTACACAGTTCTTTTCTGATATCAGTATGTTTAAAGCACAAATATGTTTAAGAAAAAGTATTAAAAAGGCTTTAGCTAAAATCGCCCTCACATAAACCCTTTAAAAAGAAAAATATAAACTTTAATAGTCGGAAACACTTTGAATTAAGGCTGGATTTAAAATAAGCTGTTTGCTCATGGCTATCTACAAAATAAACGCTTAGTTTTTTTTAAAGTTATTCATGGTAAAAATAAAAGAAGTTGTTTACATTACAACATTGGGATGGATCCCAATGTGGGATACCTTCTTGCAAATTTACGAAGAATGTAAAGTAAATATTTTTACTGAGGGATGAAAAAAACCCTTTCTGTTACGAAAATGTGAGAAACTTTTCAGTTCTCTGAAGCATTTCTATAAACTCATAAATATTTCATTTAAATCCATTTGAATTGTACTTTTCCTAGTAAAAAAATACACAACGGTAATTTTAGTAGATAAAGTTGTAGAATTGGCTATCCGAAATTCTTCTCTAAATTTGTACCAGGAAATTGTTGTTATTCAAAAAAGTTGGAGAGGGTGGAATTTTGGCACCGATTTGTTTGTCTATGAATCTGTGAATCTGAGGGGAAAATTATAAATTAAAAAATTGCAGCTTAAGTGAAGATCAATAAAATGAATTATAAAATACAATGATAACTTAATTAAACCGTTTAATTAGATTTAATTGGATCAAATTATTTAGATTACATTTTTACACTATAAGCATGATATGGATGATATTTCATCCCCTCGCCCCTTTCTTACACTTTCAGCGCTATTAAATATTTCCTTTAAAATTCTAAAAAATTGCGATCCTCTATAATGTTTATCGAATTTCGTAAAACATCATTATCATAAAAATAATTCATTGTTGATATATGTTTTTCTCAGATGGCAAAAAATATTACACCAGAGCTATATTGCAAAAGCAGAACTCAACAATTAAAAAATAATAGTGTAAAAGAAGGAAGAGAATTTAAAATTTAACAGAAATGATATTGAAAACATATCAGATCACATATACATGTAGAATGCATTTTACTCACTAAAATTGCAATTAAAAGCTCAATTCTTATTCTATTACTATTCAAAGTTATCTGGTCTCTCTAAACAGTGCTAATAAATAAGGTTAACTATATATTTACGATTTGATTACCCTTCCTTCCCTATTTAGATAGAATATATTGTAAGGACTTGACTGCATACAAGGAACTAATGGGGAGGGTGCATCTAATGGAACAGGTAGTTATTCCTCTCTCAGTAGGGCCATTAAGGATCTCACCTACTACTCACTCAGAAATGCATGCTATAAATAGCTTTTCGTGCTATAATTGGCGCACATACTATGCATGTAGAATAATCGGAAACTCTGATTTGAATCGTCTGATTGAAGTATTCACAAATATAAAAGCCAGTATATCAAACTGTTTTAATCTAAAAACGCTTCAATATTGTTCAAAACAATTATAAAAATCAGTCAACGATTTAATACATTAATTGCAGGGATTTAAGTTTAGATTATCTAGGTTAACTGCCTGTTTTGATGCAATACAAGAGTAATTTTTTTGTCTTAGTCATAAAATTTCATAATTTCGAGTCGTAGTCATAAAATGATAGCGACATGTGATCTGACATTTATCCTACGTTTAAAATTTTCACGCATCGGAATTTGTACTTGGGATCTTACATTCCGGAAGTCGAGAGAGACTGCCATCTTGCTGTCGCATTTTCAGTCGGAGTGCAAGCAGCTTAAGGCTTCTTTTTTTTAAAAAAATATTCAGGTTTCAAAAATTTTAACTTTTCTGAGCGAATTATTTCTGGATGATATTCAATCTTGTCGCCACTTTAGAATTTAATGCTTTTTAAAAATTGATTCGATGTTAAAGATTAAATAATACAAGTTTAAGCATTTAGTAAGCTCACAAAGCAAATACGCTTTCGGAATTTGTTTTTGTTTTGTTAAATACAGTTTTTGAAAAAAAATCATTAAAGCGATCAATGAATTCTTTTAAATATGATTCATGATATTTTAAAACAATTTATAATTTAAGATATTGGCTATATTTTTTTTTCTATTTTCAAGGATTTTCATATATAAATTAACGAACAAATCAATACATAAAATCTTTTTCTCTCTTCATCTAAATTGCTTGAGTGTAATAAAAAACAATAAATCTTCTAAAATCCTGATCTAAATAAAAATAAAAAAACATTAAAAATGCTTTACGAAAAATTGAATAGTTCTAATTAGTTTAGGAATTGGCGGTAGAATTTCAGTAGAACCATATGGACTGCAAAACTCTACTACTTCGGAAATTAAAAATATAAACATAATACAAAAAGAAATAACATAACAATTAAAAACATGTATAAATATATGTCAAGTTTTCTTCCCAAAATTCATCTGTAGTTAAGTTACGTCATTAAACTTTTTTATTGTCTGCTGTAAAAATATTATGTAAATAAAGAGAGTTTATTTTTTTTCTTCATATCCACCCCATTTCTTGTTTTTCGCCTTCTTCTTGTGTACAGCCGATCACCCCGCCACCACTGAACGAAGCAGTATCGAAAGAGAATTACTTGTTTTTTTTCGCCTATAGGCGGAGATGAAAAGTATATTTTTCATCTAAATCTCTATATTATTATAGAAAAAATGTTTCTTTATATGTATTTTACTTAATCTTAAACTTTGGCTCATGAATTAAGGGATACCTTGTATATGTGAATGCGTCGGTTCGGGACCAGGATATGATAGTATTAACCGCGATCACATTAAAGTCACCTTAAATTTTTGATTTAAAGAATTGATTTTTCCCCTTAATTATTAATATTTTAGAAATTTTAAAGAATCTTATTTTAATGAATGGCTTTTTAAAAAAATTATTGAAATAATTAAAATGTCAAATCTTGAATTTTTAAATTGATCAATACATGTTTGCAAAAATTTTTACATTAACTCGTTTTTGAGTTCAGCTGATATTGCCATATATATATAAATTAAAATTATTTAGGAAATTTCATTTCATTCTTTATTTATTGAAGAAATTAGAATAGATGCTTCAAATGTGCTTAAGTGATAACGTAAAAAAATTGCAAATCACCATCTTTTTTTCCGAAAATGCATTTTTTTTCCTTAAAAAATTATTTCACATAATTTTTCATCATAAGTTAAATAACATTTTCCATCCCAAAATATCTTGCTCCTTTAAAAAGTTCCCCTTCATTTAAATATTGTGAAAAGCTCCTGAAACAACTGTAGTTTGGCTTTAAATAATGTGGCAATTTTTATTAAATAGCAGTTTGATGGACAAACTTAGTGAAATCTGAGCTTTGTTGTTGTAAACTTTTAAATTCATGACGTTAACTATTAGAGTGTTTTTAAAGGATGTGATCATTTGATTATTATATAGGAAAGAATATTTTCATTATTATTTGCTAACGAATACTGGCAGTTGATAGTTGATTTTAGAAATTCTTTACTTGATTGCTTAAATTTTAAAACAAGGTGAATAACGCCATTTCTAACGAACTATGATTCATAAAATATCGCTTCTGACTAATTAATAAACTAAGAAATCGGGTCACTTTTTTTCATTAGTATTAAAAAAGTCATTTCGATAAAACCACACGAGAGTCACAAATGCTCACATATCTTACAGTGGATAAAATTTCTTCTTTCTTCTTTTAGATAAAAAATAGGTAGTTTCAAATATAAATAATATTCACTTAAAATAATGAAATTTCCTTAAATATTCAAAACAACATGTCTATCACGACCGAATTTTTGGCAAGGTAGATATCAACATTCATTAAAAAAATTACGATTTAATTGCCCACTTACACGAAGAAAAGCATTTGCAATTTATATGAAAGTGCTCTTACAAATATTAATTTTCATTATTCTAGACTGACATACACAATTAACTCTGAAACACTTTTTCCTGTTACTTTATCTAAATACAATTATTGAAATCAATTACAACTCATCCAATTTTTTGACAGGAAATTTTGACTTCTTTTTTTCAAGTAATCATATTATAGCTGCACTCTCTGTATTGTTGGATATCACTTTTCAGAAAACAATTACACTTTGTTTTTAATGATGATCAAGTAAAATGGCGGTCGCCCTGATAAGTTCTCCCAGTGGCCTCGTTATTTGCGACAAGTTATTATTATTTTTTTAAATTTTATTTGTTTCTTATTGATCTTTATTTATTTGATTAATGTGGTATTAAAATTACTAATATATTTAAAGGAAAAAATTAGTTTGTTATTCTTTTTTTGCTTTTTATTTTATTCAAGAAATTAAAATCTTATTATTTTTAAGAATTCTTCTTTAAAAACAAAGCACTATGAATGATTGTTTATGTAGTTTTATTATCCCCAGCTTTATTTTCGAAAAATTTCTGATTTTCTATCTCAAAAGGTATTGGGAAAAATGGGAACTACAGTATTAATTAGCTTCTGTTTTTATTCAATGCTATGTAACTTAATTGTTCTTCATTATTATAACTAAATATCTGCAATGGAGTTTTCTCTCCCTTCCAAATCTGCTAGAGTTTCGAATTTCATACTTTCGATGTTCTCAACAGTAATGTTTCATTATACCATTTTCAGACCTTTGTTATCAGTTTATTATTTGACTTAATTATATTTTGATTCAGCATGCGTAGCGCCGCCTGGTAGTGCATTTAAGAAAATATTGATTCAAAGAGTTTACTATATTTATATTAATAAATAGTAGACTGAAAAATAAACATTAGTTTAAAAATTCTAATAAGAGATATAAAAAATTCTGACACTAAAAAGAGATATCCTCGCTTTGCTTCAAAACACCGTTTCCTTTTAACCAAACTAGTCATAGAATATTTATTCGGAAAATTGCAAATAGCTCTCACAATTCTGGCTAGTCTGCAATGAATTATCATCTGCTCTTCGAAATTTTTTGCGATTTCGTTTTATATAAATACGCAAATAGCATTAAAGGCAAACAGTATTTACTAAGAACATAGAATCTTATATATATGATTTGAGAAAAAAATATAAATTCTGGGATTTTCGAAGATTTCATTCCAATTTCTTTTAGAGTACAAAGAAAAGCGAATACTCGAGAAAAAATTCTGTGATTCGAATCAAACCACTTTAATCTGTAATCTTCGAAGCAGAATGATCACTTGCTACTATCTAACCGATCAAATTTCAGAATGTCAGCTTCCATTTTCAAAAAATTGAATTGCTATCGATAAAAACGCGACGGCGGAAAAAATGTTTTCATAGCGATGATTCATTCTATTATGCAGAAAAAACGAGGGGATTCGAAAGTCTAGTTCGAAACATCGTAGAAGGATAAAATTTTGAGCTTTATTCATCTACTAGCCGCCTTTGGCGACCAGCCGGTTCGCCAGTATTACCGCTCGCTGCAATTTTCAATTAAATGTTTTAAGTAACTAGTCTCTAAATAGATTCCCGAACAAAACATTTTTAATCTTCAAATTTTGATAGTCATACCAAAATTATACTGTTGTTTAGATCGTTTCGTTCAATTTACTATCAATATTTTGCTTATTTGTTGTCATTTCCGGTAAAACTTCATCTTTAATTTAAAGTGGAAATGATGAAATTGCAATTAATATAAAGATATTTTTTAATAAAACCAAGCGTTTTATTTTATTTATCATCTTTATTGTTATTTATTTATTATTATTATTATTGAATATGAGTATTGCAAACAGAATCGCTCGGTATATAAGTCTTATGTGAACTACAAAATATTTTTCATAATTTATGTAATATCTCAAAGAATAATTCAACAAAAATTTCTCAGATTCAGCATAAAATTCAGTTTTTAGTTTTGCTTTCAAAAGGATTGAAATGAAATCAATAATAATATTTTGTTCCGGCCTATAAATATATTAAAAAAATTATGAAGTCTAAATTTAATGCAGTAAGGTATATTCTGAGAAATATTTAGGACACACCAAATTTTAAATAAATGAATGAATGTTTCTATTTTCCACGATCAACTAAGACTTATTTATGAAGTTTTGAATATTAAAAATTTAGAAAAATTCAACATTTTTATAATCTTAGGCCAATTAATCCTGAGAAACCTGCGCGCTGATTGGCGTATTTTCTTTCAAACGATCGATGGAAAATCAAAAATTATCTTTTTTTTTATTGAATAGTGATATTCAAATTTTCATAAATCAGCCAGTTTAAGTGATTGATTTAGTTGATTGGTAATTAACTCTTTTTATTTAAAATATTAGTGTTTCAAGAACATTTTGTTAATCATGATTTCTACAGCAGAAGCTTTATGTAAAATCAAAAATTCTTTATTTATTAGAGTATTTATTGAATCAAGTTATATAAAATATAATCATTTTCCATTTAGACCATTTTAGCACATCTGTGTCTTACTAAAGGTTTACAAATTAGCTGTGTGGCCCCGATTTGAATGAATATCCTGTTCATATTAAACAAAACTTGCCTTAAAATATAACTGATTTATTGGATTAATAATATAGAAAGTGCGAAAGATCATAAAATAATTTTTCCTGAATTTATTTTTTAGAAAAAATAATATTTCATATTTGTTTCATTTCCTATAAACACGTGCCAAAAATTATATTTTTGCAGATTTCATTACCAAAAAGATTTAATTTATTTTTAATTGGAGCTTTAATCAATGTGATGGCAACACTTTGAAAAAAGCTAATTTTTTCCCATGAATGCGAAACGTGCTCGTGTAGCTTAAATTTTATTTTTATTTTGTACGAAAAAATTGTTGAAAAATATAGTGAAAATATTTATTTAAAAATTCATTAAAAATAGAAATTTAATTCTAAGGTTAAAACATTGCTATCATTTAAAAGATAAATTTTTGATCTTAAATTGATGTAAAAATCTTTTTTGTGCGGTAATATTTTCGGAAGTTAGAGCAGAAACACGCCAAAATTTCGCTTAATTTTTAAATAAATAAAATTATAATTAAAAATTCGAAAAAATCACCCACACGTGCACATTACCGATCTCCAAGGTATATAAGTGCCAAATTTGGTAGCTGTAGTTTGAATGGTCTGGCCTGTAGAGCGCCAACACACAAACACACACACACACACACACACATTGAGTTTTATTATAAGTATAGATTTCTGTTTCATTTTAAAATTTTGCTCTTAATGTATATAGCAGCGACAATGTGCAAGCAAGAAAAAATATTTAAAATCGTCGCAACGCTCATGAACTAAATGCAATTACTAAAACAATAAAAACATCATTATAAAATATACTTAACATATTTTTTAGAAAATAAAACTATTTAAAATGTTTGAAAATAAAATTTATATATCTAATTACTTGAATTTTAAAGTGACGTAAAAATGGGTAATGGCTAGAAAATGGTAAAATGGGTGAAGTGCAGTAGGTAAAAAAAAAAAAAAAATTCAATTTTGCATCTCTTGATACATTTTAAACGAAATTTTGCATGCATTTTTCTTATCACCTTTGTATTTTTCTTATCCCTTTTTATCCCTTTATCCCTTCATAAGGATTTACTGCCTTGTGAAAAGTTTAAAATATTCCATTCCAATATTTTGAACAGAGAATCGCAAAAAATTAATTTTATACCATCTTATATTCAATAAATTTTGCTTTATAGTGACGTCAATTTTACTGTCTTACTATTTTTTTCTTACTTTAAAGCATTTTTATAGTTAATTCAAATGTAAATTTTATTAGTTTCTTTGTTTTGAGAAATATTAAATCTTTTTCCATGCTTAATCATATAAATAGTTCACTAGTTTCTACCATTTTTTAATATTAAATTGCTTTCTACGGACAATTTATTTTTTACTTCTAATTTGTAGAATAAAATAAAAAAAATTATAAGCGCTTACAGTAATTAACCACTTCTTTTAACGTATTTAATGGGCCCAAATTGAAAATTATCTTTTTTAAACTATTTTTTTAGCTTGAATTCATTAAATAAGATTTTATTTTGATAAGATTGCTAGTTTTTATTATATTATTGAGTACCAATTGGCGAAACCAAAATTATGCCTATCTCAAAACAGTAAAATAGTTAAAATTAATTCATTATTAATGACATGGTTAAGCTTTTTAAAAACAATGGAATACTTAAAGATATGAATATAAAAATTCTAATACTGTTAGACGTAAAATTATATATATATATATATATATATATATATATTTGTTTATATATATAT
>JAPMOR010022927.1:0-56959 GCA_026543865.1 Argiope aurantia | reverse complement strand
AAGTACCTATGCGATATTCAAATATCTCTGTTTCTACTAACAATGAAGTTGAATGTATGTGTGTTGGCGCTCTACAGGCCAGACCATCTAATCTACAGCTACCAAATTTATACCATGGGTGTAGAAACGTGCAACTCGATGATATTTTTTTGCAATTTCAATTAGAATTTTAATTAATTAAGATTTAAGTTGAGTTTTCGTGTTTTAACGTGATCACTTCGAAAAATATTGCTGCACGAAAATGAGTTTTACATTGTTACAAAGATAAGAAGTTGTCTTTTAATCAGACAAGTTTAATAGTCGGGCCAATTTTTACTAAATTTTAGCAATAAATAAAAATCGTTTCTGGGCTGATTTCCAACAATAGATTTCATTGTTGCCTTGAAATTCAAACCGCTTTCATTGTTTCATCAACCGCCTGATCACGTGATTTTTTTTTCCGCTATTGAAAGTTTACAACACAGTGTAGCCATTTGGCTACACATATTCTTCCTCCTATACCGGCTCCAATAAAAGTTTCCATAAAAACAACATTATGCGGCAATAATTAGATTCCTGTCATTAGCCCGTAAATTCGTCAAATAATAACAGCAGTTCTATTTTGAGTAATGTATTTGTAATTGCAGAAATGCTAGTTAGAAGCACAGAATGTCCTACTAAAACAATAAAATGAATCGAAATCATAATGAATTTTTCATCCTGAATTTTTTTTTTCAATCTATTGGTTTTTTTTTTTTTAAAGTTATAGTGCATTTTATTTCATAGTTAATTACATAGAGGACGAAGTTTATTAGTAGCCGTTTGGCAACACTATGCAGATACAAACAAAAACATATCTCTTAGATAGCTTCGAGTAGGAAGAGAAAGAGATTGACACTTATAGGATGGCTTTCGTGCTGTGTGCTATCAAAGTTTGGTTTTTCCAATTAATTTTGTTCCCTCAACGTTTTGTTTTTATCTTCTGGACAATAGGTAAGCTAATCTGCTCTAATTTCTTGTATATATTTATTCTATTCAAGAGCTGCAAAGTCTGCACTCCGTTAAATTGAGTTACTCGATATGTATTGATTTTGACTCTGCTCTTGAAAATGTCACCTCAAACGACTAGCATTAGAATGCATCCTACTTCGAACGAAAACTTCTTTAAGAAAGGAAAATCCACGAATGAACTCATTATTTGAATTGGCTAAAGACAATATGAAGAAATCAACATTATTTTGTACAACAGAGATGTTTTATAGAAAATCTCTTGTTTATACCCATTTCTTATCTAAGCCTACATTAAGCAGAACATAAACGGGCATAGTAATATTTTGAATATGAAATTCACAAGACAAGGAAATATTATTTTCACGACATCGGTTTCCGCGTGCACTGTCCAAATCTTAAACTTGGATAAAATCCTTGATACCTCCATTTCGACCAGTGTCATTTTGGAAAATGTGTCTCACAGATTCCTGATATTCGATATTTCCACTTAATCTCCTCTTAAAGAATAGGCTGAAGAATTGACACGCAATTACGGTATTGAAATGAGAAGATTTGTTAAATCTAACTCGACTCGACATTCTTCCCCTGTTCCCGTTACAAAACCTTTACCAGAATCCATTAAGAATTGGTTTACAAACTAGAAAATCCAGAAGTTCATAAATAAACCAAGGCAACGCTTGAAATGTCACAGTTTCTTTCATCCAACAAGAATTTGCAACAAACAAATCTGTCATATATGTGATGTAACATTTGATGGCCGAAGTCCCGAAAAATTCATTATTGCCAAGATCCTCATTCAGCGACATCGAAATCTTGTTCCCATTATATCAGAGAACGACAAATGATAGAAATTAAATGTCGATACCACCTAACGACTGGAGAGACCAGACGCCTCTACCAACAATCCTCAAAATCAAGTTATTCCATTGCAGTCAAAACAAATATGTCTGTGAGTGAAGTCGAGGAAACTGTAAACCATGAAATTACAGCTATATTTAAAAATATAACCAAAAAATTAGAACAGCAAACAAATATGCTTTTAAATTTTTCAAAAAAATTGTTGAAAAATCATCACAAAATGTTACCAGCATGTTTAATCAAAGTGTATTAAACAAATCTCCTGGGTGAAGAAAAAAGGCTACGGAAATTGTGGCTCAAACTACGGGCATTCCGATGGAATGGGATGCAGGTGGTCCTTCAAGTTTAGCTTTAAAAAAGTAGTATATTCTTTTTGGATAGGTTTTTGCTTGTTTTCCTTTTTGCTCGTGTTTTTTCTTTTCATTTTCCTAAACGATGGAATTGTTTACTCTCGTTACAAATTTCGGGTTCGAATTTACGAGCCTCCTGGTTTTTCAATCCCTTCTGCTTTTTGCCCTTTTCAAAGTCTCATTCCGTTTCCAGTAATCTTTTTAACTATCTTTTTTATGACTTTTCAGCAATGGCATTGCAGGGGAATTAATGGAAAAAAGCTCTGGCTCACAATTCCTCCATTTTCTGCTTCTCCCTTTTGTTTTTCTCAAGAGACATTTCTTTCCGAAATAGAAATTTCTTCCTTTTCGAACAGAATTTTTCCCCATGCACACAGACAAAATAAATCGAGTGGTAGTTTTCTAATAAGTATCCCTGGTAACCTATTAGAGATGATTATACCCGCAGAATAATTCCCAAAAATAATAGAGAGGATGTGAATTCGGAAATTTTAGCAATCGAAGTACAGTTCCAGAACCAAATTCAAAGTTATTAATTCCTATGCTCCACAAGCTTTTGATATTGATCAAACAAAGTACTTCTTTGATTCTTTGCCCCTGCCTACTTTCGTCTTCGGCGATTTTAATTTGCACCGCACTCTTTGAGAAGCAACTCGTCCATCAGCTCTGAGTAACAATTTCGCAGATTGGCTAACTTATTCACGTTACATAATTATTAACCCTTTAGGTACATTTGACGTATCAGAACGTTCCGTATTTGTTCGAATTTACGTTTCCTTTTTTTTTCTTCTTTGTAATTCTAATTATTATCTCAATATTATGAAGTATATTCTGAATAACAAGAAATAAATGAATTCTTACGTAAAAGCTACCGCTTTCACATGTTCAAAAATTAAATGAGCTTCAAATGCAAAAGTCGTTTTAAATAAATGTGTAGTCAAAGGGTTCATACCACTATTCTTATGCACAGTTTCTTAAGAACTCAATCTATCTTAGATCTTACCCTTTGTTCATCTGCTATTCATATTCTAACCTCTTTTTAAGTAATGGATTCAGCTTTTGATAGCGATCACGACCCGATAATTGTTTCCTGATCGGTAATAGAAAGTATAAGTCGCAAGTTAAACAATGAATGGGTCGAGGATCGCACAACACATGAAATTTTTTAATAATGCCAACCAATGTTCCATAGAAGGAATTACGGTGAACGCAACTAAGATAATCACCCAAAATACTTATACTTCATTTAAATTATTGTCGTATATGAACGCATTAATATGCAAACATTCGTCATACTGGCGATCCAGCACATCAAAATGAATCATTTGCAACTATTGCTATCCGTGTTGCGGGAACTCTCCGTTTTATTGTGCCTCTTCGTTTGAACTTTTGAAACCTGAATATGGACTAAATCGCATCAGCGGAACTGCTAACCGACTGAAACTTCAATTTATTTTTGTGCTTGCGCGCGCTCTTGTGTTTGTTGATGGAATTTTTTGCTCTCTGCATCTGGAAACAGGGGATATCAGCCCTTGTTGGAATAGAGCCCTACCTCTCTCAAGTTCAAACTTGTAGGAGATCGCTTTTATCAGTTGGTTGAGGTGGGTCGGTCGAGGGAACTGGTGCTTTTGAATTTTGAGTGGTTTTGTACTGCTATTTTTGAAGAAAAAGAGTTTGCTCCTTTTTCTTTTGTTTTGATAAGATTTCTGCTTTTAACTAAAACATTGAAGTTAGGAGAGAGACCTGTCCTTTTTTCTCCTGCTCCGAAACTTAGTTAAAGCCAAACCATACAAAGATCACTGTAACGGAAAAAATATGAATTTGCTATTTTATAAACAACATGCAATTTTCAATTTCGGAAAACTTCTTTAAGAGTGGAAAATCCGCAAATGAACTGGTTTTGCGTCTTAGGTAAAATAAACTCGAAGAAATTAATATTGTTATCAAATGCGGATTCAAATTTAAGAATTCCCCAAATGAACCCCTTTTACTCTATAAGCAAGAGAAAATCAACCGTCATGTAAACATACAAAACATGAAATTTACTTGCAAGGGAAGAATCTTGTTTACAACACAGGATCCTGTTTGCGCAGCCCCATTACTTAATCTAGACACCATGGTGAACATTCCAGTTGCGACGGATATTATACGGGAGAATATAACCTCCCGATTTCACCTTTATGACATTCCAGTCTCGCTACTAAAGACTGCTGAAGTATTGACAAAAAACAACGAAATTGGAATTGTTGAGGTGAGGCATTTTTTAAAACAGAAAGATTCTCGGGAGACATCACCCGTCCTTATCACGAAACCTGGAACAAGCTTGCCGGTGGATATAAAGATTTGGCTCACAAATCAAATGCAACCTTTTATTGACAATCCACAGCACTGCGCGAATTGTTTTAGTTTCATTCACCCTTCAAGGGTATGTGAAAAGCCAAAGGTTTGTCATCTGTGTGGCAACATTCAGGCAGGTATTTGCCAATCTCCACAAAAATGCATAAATTGTCAAGGCGAGCATTCGGCAACATCTAGAGGATGCTCTTTTTATATCAAGGAAAAGGACATTTTAGAGCTAAAATGTAGGGAGCATATCATAATTGCAGAGGCGAGACGAATTTATAATCAACCAAAGAAATCTAGCTACGTCACAGCTGTTAAATTAAATATCTTTATGGAAAAAAAATTGAAGAACAAATTAGCGAAAAAATGGAGACTATGGCCCTTAAAATGAATGACTATCCTCTATTTTGAAAATCTAGCACTCAGACATTTGTTGTCATGCTGTACGTACACTAGTAGACGATGAAGAGCAAAGGGGCGTATCACTTGGTGAAAGAAGCGTGGAAGCCTGAGTGATACAGCTATAAAAAAATTACCAGATATTATCTTAACTTCATAGTTAGAAACAAAAGCAATGTCAAAGGGATAGTAAGAGATATTTATGCGATTCTGCGACACTACAGCTGCATAGATTCTAAACCAAAACATACAACATGCCCTACTTAGCCTGAATCTTGGTGCTTCTTCAATCGAGCCCTCGCGCTGACACAAAAATCCACTACTCATTAGACCGGCATTAAAACTCCTCTGCGAGAAGATATTGCCACCAAAATTATGCCTATTTTTCAACCCCTCAGGTGCTCACCTACTATAGGTGAGTACGGGTGTCCCAATCCCGAGGTTCCCAGGGATTTTTGCTCCCTCTCAGTTCGCTCTCCTCTACGCCTTCTGCTTTCTGCTGTGTCTTTCCTTCTCTCGACGGCAAGCGAGGGAGCTCTCCATGAGAAGCTATCGCCGATCTGTTTGCTTCTTGCTTCTCATGGACAGCCAAAACCCCACGTGTTGGCCGTGTGTGGCGACCCATTAGAAAGACGGGTGGTGCATTGTGGTCCCCTGTGCATCAGTCGGCTGGTAGCTAGTCACCTTAGTGGGTAGTCTGCTTGGGATCAAGCGAAGGGGTTACTCCTTGGGCTTGGCGTTAAGGGTGGTCACTGTCCCCGGGGGTAACTCTGAGCGTATAGGTACCGGCCAGCACTAAGGTAAGCGCCGAGGTTGGGAATGCCCAGAGCCGGTGGCTGCCTTCCCTTGTTGGGCTCCGTGGTGGGCGGTGCCGTCGGGCCTGAAAATTCAACAATGCCATATGGGCTCCTCCAAGAAATCTCCCTTCAGTGGGCATCCTTCTGATTATAAATTCTTCACTCACCATTTTGATTCCTTTTTTGTTATCAAGTGAATATCCGATAAAAACGATACATTTAACTCAGTTTCACCTTTTTTGGTCCAAAAAGCAATATCGGCAACAGTTGGCGAAGTTGCATCAATCCACAAAATGCGTTCAGGTGATTTGCTGGTTGAAGTATGCTCTAAAAATCAAACCCAGCAAATCATTAAACTAAAAGCTTTGGCCACAATACCAGTTACAGTTTGTTCACATGCATTGCTAAAATATTCGAAAAGGGTAATAACATGCGGAGAATTATTGAATGTACCTATAGAAGAAATAACAAAAGAACTAAAGTCGCAGGGAGTGACACATGTACGCCAGATAACAATTAGGCCGGATGGACAACTCCTCCCAACAAAGCATTTTATTCTAATATTCCATAGTCATCAGTTACCTAAATATATATGTGCTGGCTATATAAAATTACCAGTACGCCCGTATATCCCCAATCCATTGAGATGTTTTCAATGCCAGCATTTTGGGCATTCGAAAACTAACTGCCGCGGTACTATCAATTGTGCCCGCTGAGCAGAAAAAGATCACAATTGTCAGCAATGCACTGCACCAGAAAAGTGCACCAACTTCAATGGCAACCACAAATCATATTCTCGTTTATGCGAAAGCTGACAACTGGAAAAACAAATAGTTGCAACTAAAATAAAAGGAAATATTTCATTCCTAGAAACCAGACGGAAAGTTCTGGCCCAGACTCCTAAACCTGGTCTTAACTATGCATCTGCGGTCCGAAAGTCCTTTTGTGAAAACTGTTCCTGTCCAAATTGCTCAAAACACACTTCCCATAAAAAACCTTCCTGAAAAAGCCAGTGCCTGATTAAACCTTCCTGAAATTCAGAAACAGAAAATTCAACTACCAGTGTTCCTGAGCCTGTCAAATCAAAAACTTCCAAACAAAAACAAAAACCTAATAAATCTCGTAAGCTAAAACTTTCTCAACGTGGTCTATCTGAAAAAAACCTTCCTCCAAAATTAAAAAAAATAATAATCCCTTTTCAAAAATTCAGTCGCTCTTGGTGTTGCTAATCGGAGCATAGTCCACAAGGACTTAACCTCAATGTTTGGTGGCACGTCCAAAAGCCCTGAGCTCATATCACTTCATCCATCAGAAGAAGAGGATGATGATTTAAAAATGAGCTGCGATATCTCGCAACCCCTTAACACTGTTCCAAATTTTTCTGCAACAAGAACCTCTTAATGGGTACCTTCTTATGGAATTGTCGCGCCCCCCGGTCCAAACTTTCTGACATCAAGTCCATTTTTAACAAATTTCATCCTGCTTGCATTGGTGTTCGAGAAACCTTTTTGACACCAAGCATTCCCATTAAATTGCGTGATTATAACTGTATTCGGAAAGAGGCAGGCACTGGCTCTCACAGTTCTGGTGGTGTCTGTATCTTTACATCAGATTTATATCCGAGCAAATCTCTCACTTTGAATACAGCTCTACAGGCTGTGGCTGTACAAGTTCATGTACGAACATTAATCACAGTCTGTTGTATTTACTTGCCACCTCATGATGTCATTCGACAACTAGATCTTGGTGATTTAATGGACCAGCTTCCTAAGCCTTTTATTATTCTCGGAAATTTCAACGGACATAGTACTTTGTGGGGTTTGGATAGTGCAAACTCTCGTGGGTGGCAGATCGAACAGTTTATAACTAATAACTGTATCTGTCTGCTCAATAATGAAGAGAAGACGTACTTCCACGAACCTAAACGTAGCTTCCATACAATTCATCTGGCCATATGTTCTCCTGAACTTCTGCCATTGCTGACCTTTGCAGTCTTTGATCTTTATAATAGTGATCATTTCCCTATTATTGTCTCCCATGCTGATAGAGGTGGCGTGACTCATTGTCCTCCGCGTTTCCTATTCCAGCGGGCAGACTGGGGTGCTTTCATGCGATTGGTAAATGTCACAGAGACTATGGTCAATACTTGCGACATCACGGAAGCAGTGTAACATGTCGTTGATAACAAAATAAGTGCCGCAAATGCCACCATTCCGAAGACTTCCCCACGTCTAAGAAAATTTCGAAGACCATGGTGGAATGAAGCTTGTCGCAACAGCTATAAAAACCAAAAACGACTTTGGAATATTTTTAGAAAGTACCCGACTACAAAAAACCTTGTTGTTTTTAAGCGTGCAAGGCCCTAGCCCGTCACATTCGCCGTCGTAGTCAAAGGGAATCATGGATTACGTTTGTATCATCTATCACATCCTCCACTAAAAGTAAATATTTGTGGAAAAAAGTTAAGGCTGCTAATGGGATATACAGTGAAACCTCCATTCCTATTTTAAATATAGGAAATGTGGCGCACTTAGCCCCATTAGATGTTGCCAATATTCTTGGCCAAGTATTCGCACAAGTGTCCGCAACGGATTCTTATAGCTCTTCATTTCTGGTTAATTATGAATCGCGCGGAACGGTTGCCTCTGCGCTTTAATGACCGATGTAATTTTTCATATAACTGTGAATTCCAGATGTTTGAACTGGAAACGGCCTTATCTAAAGCTCATGATACAAGCCCTGGGCCAGATGGGATCAGATATAATATGCTCCGCCACTTGAATGCAACTTCCCTTTCAAATCTGTTACTATTATTTAACAGAATATGGACTGAACAGAAGTATCCCTCACAATGGAGCGTAGCTATTGTGATCCCAATATTAAAACCTGGTAAGGAAGCATCCAACCCACTGAACTGCCGACCAATTGCTCTGCCAAACTGTCTCTGCAAAACCTTTGAGAGAATGGTCAATGCACGTCTCATACACGAATTGGAGAAACAAGGAGGCATCTCCCCATTGCAGAGTGATTTCCGTAGAGGTAGGTCAACTTTTGACAACCTTGGAAACCCAAATACACAACGCATTCGTCAGGTGGAACCACCTAGTCTCCATATTCTTCGATATTGAGAAGGCTTATGACCGTGCATGGCGCTTTGGCATACTCTCAACACTTTTTAACTTTGGTTTTAGGGGAAACCTGCCCATATTTTTACAGAACTTCTTATTAGATCGGACTTTTAGAGTTCGTGTTGGAAATGTTTATTCAACTCATTTTAATCAAGCTGAGGGAGTTCCACAGGGGAGTGTCCTCAGTGTCACACTTTTTATCGTCCACCTTAGTCAAATTTTAACTCATTTACCTTCATCTGTTCAGGGATCACTTTATGTTGATGATCTGCAGATCTCATGCGCAGGCAGTAATATGAATTTAATCGAACGACAATTGCAAAATATCATTAATAAAGTTGTAGATTGGTGCGATAACAATGGGCATACTACTCACCGGAGAAGAGCAGATGCGTTCATTTCTGCAGGAAAAGAAACATTCACCAGGATCCAAGTATTTGCATTAAAAATACCGCTATTCCTGTTGTGAGTGAAATACGGTTTTTGGGAGTGATTCTCGATCGGAAGCTCATCTTCCTTTCTCACATCTTACACCTACGGAAGAAGTGTGAAAAATCATTGAATATTTTAAAAGTTCTGTCTAAAACATCTTGGGGAGCGAACTTCCCTACTCCGTATTTATCAAGCAGTCATCCTTTCTCGCATTGATTATGGCTGCATGGTGTATGGCTCTGCACGCTCTACAGTTTTGAGACGACTGGATACCATCCACCACGCTGCTCTAAGAATCTGTTCCGTTTCGCACCTCTCCGGTAGAGAGCCTGTATGTTATTTGCCATCAACTTCCTATTCATTTAAGGAGTCTGAAGTTATCCATTTTATATTATTACCGTACAAAATCTGTTCCCAATCACCCTATTTGTCAAATGAATCTTCCAGTTAGCCTTCGTAGACTATATGATGCCCGTCCTTCTCGCATTCTTCCATTCAGCGAGAGAGCAAAATTGCTCTTGCGCGATTCAGGTTTTTCAAATGTCACCATCATGACAATTGATTCATTTTGCTTTCCGCCTTGGGATGCCCCATACTTCTCCTTTCTGAATCCATTTGCAGGATTCGATAAGTCTTCTACTGCTTCTATTGTTTACCAGCAGCTTTTTCTTTATCATCGCTGTCAGTATTCTTCTTTCACGCCAATCTTTACAGATATCTCCAGATCAGATGGGCATGTCGGCTGCGGCATTATAATTCCAGCTGATACTCTGAGCTATCGCCTACACAATTATTCCTCTGTATTCACAGCTGAGTTGGTGGTGATTTTCTGTGCTCTTCGCGAAATCTTGCTTCTTTCTGAGCGAAATTTTATAAATTATACTGACACTCTGAATGCTTTAGAAAACTCTCTCATTATCACTATCAGATGTTCCCAATTGCCATTCAAATTTTGTGTACATTACGACTCCTAGAAAATAGGGATTTCATTTTTTTTTTTTTTTTGGATCCCAGGCATGAAGGTATTTCCGGAAATGAAAGGGCAGACTTTGAAGCCAAATCTGCAACATTATTTCTATCGCAATCGCTTCCACATTGTGATGCTAAGCGGTCTCTTGTATGTCAAATCTTTTCTAAATGGCAGATGGCATGGAATCTGCAGATCAATAATAAATTACATTTCATCAAACCCACAATTGGTTTATGGCCCATTCTTCCACAACGCGAGGCTGATGTCAAAATGACTCGCCTCAGTTTAGGACACACTCGTTATACTCACCGTCATCTCCTTTTTGGTGAGAGAGCGCCAACGTGTTCCATATGTCATACTGAACTTAGCGTTCAACATATTTTGATCGAATGTCCTGAATTTAATGTTCATCGTCGTCACTTCTTCCACTCGTCACTTAACATGCAACACTTGGTAGGTGAAACATACCACCCAAATATTTTTAAATTTTTAAAATCTATTCGGTTTTTTACTTGTATCAGACATTTTTCATTATTCAACTATTACTGAGCTTTTAACAGCATTATTTCATTTTTTTTTTCCTCTTTTTGAGTAATTTTGTTGTCTTTACTCAATGTTAAATTTCAATTTAATGAATTATTTTTTATTAAAAAAATTGTTCAATTTTTATCAGAACTTTCTATTTTGCATTTTAGCAAAATATCTTGTAATATGGGATGAAACTAAAAACCATACGGTTGGCTTATTGCCAAAAATGGCTCTTGCGCCAATAAAACTGCACAACAACAGCCTATTTTTCGAAGGCTATGCCTGCTGGAAAGGTGTTCAAACTTTAAATGCATTTTTCACCGTGATGCATTGCATTTTTTCCTCCATAGCACTTTTTCAAAATTTCTTGTATTTCGATTGTAATAAGTCAAGAACCGATTAAAATTAAAGGGTGAAATTTGGAACACATCTTTTTAAACATTTCACTTTAATTCTGATTCGCCAATTTTGAAAAAAATTTTTACTTTAAAAACTGACTTTTTTAAAGAGTATCTTAAGAAATTTATATTTTTTTTATTGAAGTAATATTTTTAAAATTGTTGAATTAAAGTTCATGTATGTTTTTTAAAAATTTTGAAAACTGACCAAGAATATTTTGAGTTTTGGCAATTTAAAATAACAACTTTTTCTTTTAAAAAATTCTATCTAAAATTTAAAAATATTTCCTTTAAAACTTTCATGTAGCCTATTTTGATTATTAGCAAGATGATTAATCAGTACAAAAAATTTCAAAATTCTAAATAAATAATTTTTTTAAAAAAATGTGTCCCAGACCCCCTTAACTAAAGCAATTAAAATAACATGGCTTTAATGTCTGACAACTTGGTGAAATCATGCGCATGAAGTTATATCCTAACGATTTATTTGAAATCAAATATAACCAATATTTCTGGCGAACCAGCTGGTCGAGACACGAATATATATATATATATATATATTTTGTAATCATGATTGTTCATGATTCATTAATTATATGTGTCTTTGTGGTTATTTAATAACAATATTTTACAATTGCATGCCTTTTCTTATCTCTGGTACATGATTTGATATTATTTTATATCGTAAAGCATTGTTCTACAATGCAATACAGCGAATAATTCTGTTTTTACTTCATTATGCTCTTAGCGGTGTAAATGGTGTACCAGCTGCTAAATTTGATATTTTCAAAACTAAAATAACTAACTTAAACATAACCGATAACAGACTTAAATATAACCAATTTTCTATGAAGAAATGAACTGTATGATTTTAAGAGTTTACAGCACAGTAATTTACTAAAGGAAAGCCTATTTTCTCTTCAGACATTGAAATCCGTTTCCACATTCATCAGTTTCTTTCACCCAGCGAGAATGCTTTCATGACTTTAGATGTCGTATCTCCAGAAATGCCCACAAGTTCGGATGTTCCAATCAGTCGGCTCCTACAGGTCGGCCTTTTTGAAGTCTGATATTTTATGCTTTACACAAAAACCCAAGGTGTGCACACAACTTTACTAAAGCTACCTATAGTACCATCATATATACTTTTTATTAAAAAAATAAACGGTAGTTAAGATTATATTTCAATGCTTAGGAAGTGTATTCTTAAATGTCATTTTCATTTACAGGAGTTCCCATTATTTTCATAACCACTTGCAGCTTCCTTTAATTGGAACAGCAAAATTTCGAAGATAATTATAGGGAAACTTCGTCCTCGCCAAGTCCTATTCTTTAGTAGCATGATTCATTTATTCCTAGATACACAAACTCCTTTTACCCAAATAATTATTCATCATATTAAATATGTAGGTAGAAATGAATCCAAATTTTACTTCAATTTGGATGAATTAGATAAGCATCAAGACAAAAGAAAAAAAAATTTAAGTTAGAACTTTTATTTACAAAATATATGACAGTACAAAACTCTGACTTTAGGATTCTTGAGTTACTGTGCCTTTGAGATAGTAAAATCCAGATTTGTAGACACAGTATTCCTGTAATGAAAATTAAGAATAATCAGTTAGGCATAATAACTTGAAGATAGAATAAGACACAAAAAATTGTACAAATGTATACAGGATGCATAGACTAATTTTATCTTAAAAAATAAGCATTTTATAAGTGCTTTTTAAGCACCTTTAGAGGAAAAATAAAAACAAACTTAACCTAATATTTATTATTATAGAACTATAAGTTCAATGAAATAAATTAAGCTGGTATTAACTAAATAAATGTCCAATTGTATACAAATATACACATAAAATATTGCTAGGAATGATGGAATATTTTCCATTAAATTTGAAACCAAGTTATTTAATTATGCTGCAGTTAGTGGTATTTTTCCCCCTCTTTATACCACTATTTCATTAACATTCCAATTCTTCGAAAAAAGTTAAGAACGTAAGTAAACAGATCTAGAATATAAAAATCATGTTAGTTTTATAAAATATGTAAATAAACGACTGTTTTCTTCAGAGATTCTTTCCAAATACTTTTAAGTTTTTCTATTAATAACTTTTCCCAACTAATTAATTTTGTTAGTAATGAAAATTTTCTGGTCAAACAAATAAGTGCATTAGCTTTGCATCCAATTTCAGCAATTTTCCTTTCCAGGTGAAAAATTTTTTTTTCTGTAAAGAGATAAAAAAATCAGAGTCTAATTTTCTGTATGTCATTGAAAACTATTTCTATCCCTGAAAGCAGGCAAATGAATGGGTTAATATTGCTAATCTTCTGAATTATTTAATAATGTTTAGTGAATGGATTCTATCAGATTGCTTTATGTGGTCATAGATTACATGTTGTGAAACACATTTTTCAATTACATTTCTAGCTTGAATATTTTAATTTTCTTTCAATGGATGCTTGTTCACGAGAAAGAATTTAAATAATTTTAAAAAGTAATATTACAAACAAGAAAGAAAAATGCAAAATCGGAAATTAATTCTACTAATGTTATTAAGTTATCTGTTCTCAAACTTGAAAATTATTTATAAAATGGAGGTATGCAGAGCATGTCCCTCATTTTACTACTCAGTCGAATGGACAACGTCCACAGAGTAACTGCCTGGAGGGACGAGACGATTCCAATTTCAAGTTAGAAAATACCTTGCTCAAAAAAATCATGCAGAGATTTAAATGAAACTAGCCACCTTTGGTGACAAGCTCGTTTGCCTTTGGCTTTATAAACTTTTAAATGATAAATATGAAATGCAATTTTTAAACTTTTCACCTTGTTATTTGATACGGCTGAAAACTTTTAATTTAATTGAATCAGATGACAGCAAATTAAAAAGTATATAAATATCAACTTGAACTGACAGTGAAAGTCGTACTAATGACTGGCAAAAAAATTTGTAATTAAATATTTTGATGGATGAGTTTGAATTCCATCACAACAAACATGTTGTGCATTTGCATCATTTGATTTATAATAAACTGGATTAAAATTAAGGGGGAATTGAGAAGGAAATAAAACCGATATTATCAAAAGGATGTTTTTGTATTGAGATAATAAATGATGTTCAGATCTTCCAAAACAATTTCAATAGGTAAGTCATAGCGAATATCGGCTTGCCGATATTTAAGCTTATTTCTTGATTTTTTTAATATCTTCTTTCCTCTGACTAAAAGGATTTTTTGATAATAAGACAGCGACCTTCTCTAGAATGCTAATATTTTGCAGTTTTATTAATTAATTGTGAAAAGTGATTAATTCAATGACACTCTAAAACATTCAATAAAATAGGTTACATTTGACAGTAAATAATAAAAGCTATTTCTGTACAGAGAAATGCAACAAAAACCAGTTTTTCATGCAATAATAATAAAAGTAAATGTGGTGTGCAGATGTTCTATAGAGTAGACCTAAAACTTCAGACTGCCATTTCCTGCTATACGATTTGATAAGCAAAAATATTTCACTAATTTAATATGCATATATAATAATTTAATAATCGGATATCCGAGCAAATCATTTATTTCTTTCCAGAAATATGCATACTAACTCAAACTATCTCTGTCTTTACTAATAATAAAGATAAATGTGCCCATGTAAGTTGGTCGGGCCATTTGTCCTACGGCTACCAAATTTGGCATACATATACTTTGGAGGATAAAAATGTATACTTTAGAGCGATTTTTTGAAATTTTAATCAAAAATAAGTTTTGGTATTTTCTAAAAATATTACTCCACGGGAATGATTTTTACATCGTTTCAAAATTTAAAAAAAAAAAAATTCTAGTAATACCAATGAAATATTCATAGAAATTTTTACAGAATACTGGCGATTAAAATTTTTTCCCAATATCCTACATTAAATTGCATTGATGTTCAGAGATTCAAAACGTTTACATTGTTTTATCAGATATTTAACTACATGATTTTCACCCACTATTTAAAGCTATAAAAGAAGGATCATGTTTAATATCTCTGTAATTTATGTGGCAAATATAAAAGTGAAGTTAAACACTACAAAGAAAGTTAGAAGACAGATGAACCGGAGATTTATGTTTTTAATAGCATTCTGATATCATGAAACTGGTCACCATTAGAAATGTTCATGTACTAAATGAAGGAAACATATGCAAGACAGTTAAAATAACACAGATTTAATGCCTCCCAATTTAGAGGTACCATGGCAATGAACGTATATTTAAAGGATTTAACTTAAATGAAATATAACCAATATCTCTGTCGAACCAGGTAATTACAAAGGTGTCCAATTTGAAATATAATTCTTCCCGTCATTGAAAACATTTTTCCAACTGCAACTATATGTCTGTTTCTAATAGCTTACAAATTAGCTATTGAACATAAGAATGGGTAACATAATATATCGATGAACAGCATACTTTTGTAAGTGTTTTAGTTAGATTGCAAGTGGGGGGGGGCAAGGTACATACTTCAAATATTTGCCGGCAATCAGCTTCAGAAATTCTTTCTCTAAGTTCATCTTCAACTTTTTTCACAAAAAGGTTAGCTCTCGTTCTAGCAGTGGTGGAAAACAAATCCAAGAGAGCAGCTCGATACTAGAAGGGTAGAAGAGATAAATTAGTTTTCATGATCATTTTACAGGGTGTTCACAAAATCTCGCTATAATTTTCAAATCAGCAAAAAATGACTTCACCTTCCTTTTCTAGTATACTTTCACAATAAAGCAGCTTTTATTCCCGTGTGCATTGGCATAACAAAGCACATTTTATGATTCTTAATATATGCAGGAAAGCAAAAAGGTAATCTTTCGACGAATTGGTAATGCGAATCGGTAAAAACTTCCGGTCACAAGGCCACATGTAAAATTTCAGTCATCTAAGCCAAAGCTTCTTAATTTTCTCGTATACCAGGAAAAAATATGGGCCTCTTTGAGCCTAGGAAAGTATATTTTATGTCCGTCTATGAAAACGATAACTTAAAAACGCTATGAGATAGTTGGATGAAGTTAAGTACATGGACTTAACTCCAAACTTTTAGATTCCTTATCCAATTTTGAACGAAATCCATTTAGAAAGAAGTCTGTCTGTCCGAATACTAGTTAACACGAAAATCTGGGTAGAAATTAAGAAACTAAAATGTAGATTTGTATTAAAACCAAATCCATCAGAGGGCTGATCCTCTGTCATCTGAATTTTCGTACGCATGTATGCAGACGCAATAACTGAAAAACACACTGACTTTATTAAGTTTAGTATGTGATCTGGAACGACAATTGTAGTTTTATTTTAAAATTTGAGCCGGTGTCCTGGCATAGAGGTAGCACGTCTTCCTGAACGTGCGCCTGAATCTATGTGATCCAGGGCCTGGTTTTTGCAAATGGATCCCTGAATTGTATCCCAAAATCAGATTCGTGATTCAGGCGCATTCTTCCCAACCATTGAAACACCAAAGTTGATGCATTTAAGTCATTGAGTTATCGTGTTTACATCTGTCTGAATGCATAGACTGATAGACGGTCAGTCATTGGATTTGGCTCGAACTTCGACATGTATCAACACTTAAAAGTGTTAAATCTCCGCACCGAATATTATCCATTCAGCTCCCCTCGTTTTGTAGCTATCGTGTTAAATTATATTCGAACAGATAGACTTCCTCTGATTGGATTATGCACAATATATTTATAAAATTGGTTTAAAGACAGTATAGCACATTTTATTCATCCTCCCTATGTTTTTCTGATTCAGGGAGGTGTAAAATGTAGAGATTCATCTAAATTTCAAGTTCGGATTTTTTGACGATTATAATACTTTGTGTACTTCGTATACAAGAAAGTAAAAAAAAGTTAAAATATATTAAGGAAATTTTTTATATTAACTCAGTCATCACGTGAAATACTGACCACACAGCGTTTGCGTGATTTAGGTTTCCTCTTCAGACCAAAGCTGCAGGAAAAAGAACACCCAAATGACCAATTTTTGAAGAAAAGGACACAATAGGATATAAAGATTTGTTGTGAAAAACATTTAAAAATATCCCTTTAAAATTTTTCTACCGTTCATATTGATGCTATCTTGACATGTTTCAAGAAATATGTAATAGCTTGACAGCTAGCACGATGTCATAATTTACTTCTTTTTTTAGAAAAATGTTGAAACTGTGACTGTAATTTGTGAACATCCTGTATAAAACAACAATAATTTTTAGTAAGTGTAAGAGAAAAGATTTCACCGAGAAGAGACAATGGGAATACTTACACGATCTAATTTATTGCCAAATTTTGCAAAAGCATACAGACTTTCTGGTAAGGTATTTTGTGGCCACTGAAAAGATACATAAAAACATTTAAAAACAAATGCCTTACATTCGCAGGCGAAAGAAAGAGAAGAAAGGATTATTTGTAAAAACTTTATCTATTATTATTTTGTTTTACATTTTACAGAAGCATCGTGCTTTCTAAAGTTGTAATCAAAAGAGAGCGATCTCGCCTCCCCCCGACTAGCATAATATGACGCGCCATATATGTTAGCATAATATGATGCGCTTAGCTCATATCTCTTTATATGAATCTGCATTCCCAGGACGCGTCATGGAGGAAGCGCATGTGCTGGGATAGTGGAACAGGTAGCCGATATGAACACAAGTTTCAATGCCCAGTTCTTCAATGAATTTCGCATCTATTGATAAGAAGAAAAAAATCTTCGAGATTCTTTATATAATACATTTAGATGTCCCTTTGTTGGCCATCAAATACTAAATCGTCGCATTTTTCTGAGCTACTGTGCTCGCATACAAAGGGATATATGCATTCACAGATGGTTATTTCTGATCATAATATTCTACGACCTGCATGTTATCGGTCTAACTGTTTGCAGCTCTGAATTATCGTGTTCGCTTCCTAACAAACTAACGGATAAGCGAAGCATTGATTTCATACTGACTTTCAAAATCTGATAGAAATGAGACTTGGTGTAAAGACATCATACCGTATTTTATCTACTTAGTTCAGCGATTCCGAATGAAATTTTTGCATTCACGCCCTTCATTTCTGCGTGTCACATCATACTCTCACACTTCCTTTTAAAGAAGATTTTATTAATAAAGTTAAAAGCCTTGGGTTGTTTCAAACTACTAAGATAAAAATAGTTATCATAACGTAATGTGCAAAATTTTTTAAAAAAATTTTACACTTAAATCCATTTTTTAAAATAATATTTCAATGTCACAGCATGGAAATTATTGAGCGTTAACTGATATGAAAACAAATATTCAATTTGATAATCAATTATTCAAATCGAAGACAATTCACTTGTTGTTCACACTTACACGAATAAGACAAACACTGCGTTTGGAATTATGACTGCCAACCCTTGAGCAGGATAACATAAAAATGCAACCAACTAGATAGATAAAATAGCGTATTGCAAAAACTGTTCATTTCTGTCATTAAACTCGTCTTTGAGAAGTTTGTCAGTACATGTGCTTTTCTTACGAGTTAAATAAATGCAATTTAATACTGATCTTGTTGCCGAAATGGCAGATCCGTTGGAAGACGTCCTAAATGCATATTAGGACCATGGTGACCTGGTGATAAAGTCCCAACTTCGAGATCCGGCGGTTCCAGGTTCGAAATCCGACGTGTAGGTAGGACTGGTGTACGCTAAATGTGTCGAGCCCTAACGTCTTTCCCTAATATGGTGCCGAAATCTGTAGATGGGGTGCCAGTACAAGTATCGTTTACGGCACCTATCATGGTTCAAAATGACAAACTGTGTTTCAGAATAGCCCTACTGTTGCTTTAAAATGGAGAGATAATATAACTAAACTCTACCAAACCAAAATGCATATTTTATATACCGTGAAGCCAAAACGTGTCGTATTCCATTCGTATAGGAAAAAATTGTGGCTTTCCTGGTGGTTTTTTCTTAATTCTAATTTTCGATTCGTGCCTTCACAAATCATCAGCCCTAGACTAATGAAAAAAAAAATTACCTTATTTTTCAGTTTTTGGGCCCCGTACTCGACCAGCGCTTCATCTAGCAGGCTCTCGAAATCCGTCCGTCCAGGGACAGAACTGAGGGGACTCTCACGCAAAAACTCCTTAATCTCGCTCAAGGTCATGCAGAAATGTTGTCGAAGGGCCCCACCAACCAGCTCACGTAGTTCCTGCCTGAGGCCCTCGGGAGGTGCACTCTCTAGGTACGTGGGCGAGATGTCCAGCGTGGCTAGCCTCGGTTTGGACCCAGACGACTTGGTGGGGCTGAGGGCGGTGCGCTTCTTGGAGCCGTGAGCTCTCCTGCCTTTGTCCTTTGGGGCGCCGCTGTCCGTGCCACTCTCGTCTCCTTCGCTCACCGAGCTGTGGGAGTGCCTCTTCTGCCTCGGGCGGAGCGGATCTTCTGTTGCAAAGAGAAGTTCTTCAGGCGCAGTTTGTTTGCAAATAAATTAACAAAGACAGTTCTCAACCCTTCCTTAAGACACAAATGGTTGTGTGACTTTTGCGTACCAGTCATAAAACTGTCAATCAATAGTCTCGTTTACAATGCGGTTGTGTTATTGATAAGGATCAGTTCTAGAAGAGGTTACAACATTTTAAACGTTATCTAAAAGTGTCAGATTTGGCAAGAGTTAGCATGATGTTTGACACAATTTCGAATACTTAATGATACGTTCATTAATACAATACAATTTCATGCATTTTAGTACTATATGAATAATTTCCACTTTGCTCTTTATGAAGGATGGATATCTTTTCAATGTATTTATTCAAAAATGTATGATAAAAACATTGAGGAATGATATTTCTTCTCATATAAATAGTGTACCCACTTCGGAATAATAATCATTTCTTCTAGATATAAATGCATTACTTTACATAAATATAACGTTTTGCCTTAAACGAAGAGTTTGCGTTTCTTTGCTTTATTTCTTCTTGATTCGTTTATTTAATTCAATAATTTATAAACATTAAAATATATGTTATTTAAATATAGGCACTTAAAAAAAGTTGTTTCTTAAATTTAAAGTACAATTAAATGCGGTTAGTGGTATTGGAATGATTTGTAAGGAGGGAAAAGTCGCAAAAGCAATTCTTGAAATGCTATAAGTAGTAAGAAAAGCTTCCAACTACGGATGTTAAGTTTCCATGCTATATTAGTTTTTAAAAAAATCAGTTTTCAGAGTTTTAAAAATATAAACTTTTCTGTTTATCATCGTAGATTTAATTTAAATGTTGATACATTTTTTTAAAAAATCTGTATTCTGATAAAGATAAATTATTTGTTTATTATATGACTGCATTTTGTATATGAAATATTGTAAGTATACAGTGTATAAAATAAGCAGCTTACTAAATCAGAAATATATTAATGTTTTGCTAACTCATCATTTGTATCTGCGAAAATTTGTAGGGGATTTAGCTGAATTCAAATTTAATTATCTTCTATTTGCACTATTTATTTAGCCATAATCCACATCTACTGTTAAAAAAATAAAATAGAATTAAGAAAAAAGTTTTTTACTTTAATATATTTAGTATATGTTCTTCAGAAACTTTAATTTTATTGAAGATCGTTCTTATATGTACAATAAATCATTAAAAATAGTGTTGAATGAAGTTCTGGTAATACACTCTTCAACAATATACATCTATACCTTTATTGAAATGTTTACTTACTGCTTAGCTATGTTTTTTTTTTCTATATTTTAAACAATGTAATTATTTCTAATTTCAGAAGAATTCATGGCCGTTTTAAACCTTCCAGGGGCTCTGAGATATTGTAAATCTCAAAGCCCCTTTTTCCTTCCAAATTTTTATTGGTTTTAATTTAATTTTTATTCAGAAATTTTAAGTAGTAAATTTTGAAAACTGAAGTCGCAAGTCCCTTTCTTAAAAGTCCATTTCAATATTGTACAAATATTATAAAATAGCATAACGAATAACCTGTAAATGGTAATTAGGAATATTACTGGAATAAAGTTCCAAAATAAATTTAATCAATACTTGATTATGACTTGAATAAATTTAACTGCAAGGCCGTCTGTCATTAAATGAAAGTATAAAACTGAATACCTTTCTACAACTACTAAAAATTATCGAGAGCTGAGGATATTTTTCTTTGTTGCTTTGTTTAACTAATCACTCTTTGTTAAGATTTGCCATTTAATCAGACTCGTCATATTTAAATACTTCATCCAACTAGAATATTATGTTAACTTATCTTCATATGCATTTTGAGATTAATATTTATCATAATTATTTTTTATAAGCTTCTTAAGCATTCTACTTTCAAAATTTACATCATCAATGGAAAAATAAGAGAATACAGCGTTTCAAAATTATCTAAATTTGTAACAATATCACAAAAGTTAAAAGAAATCACACTGAGAATATTTTAAAATAATATTCAATACATTGCGATATTATAAGAATCAATTAAATAGTAAATGCAGGATAAGTTTAAAAAATAATACAAAATACTTTCTTACGTATTATTATTGCATTTTCAGTTGTAATGTTCCATTAAAATATCCCAAATTTTATTTTTAAATCATAAAATAAAATAAGGATATTTTTAGGAACTTAAATAACAAAATACCTGATAACATACGCACACACACACACACACAAAGGAGGGGGAGGGGAGGTAATGGAAAAAATTTACTTTTAACACGGAATCATATACTTTAAAATTTTCACAGATATCTCCAAATATTTCGTTTAAAATTATTCAAAAATTAAAGTGTGGAATATTCATACTTTAATCTAAAAGTTTTAATTAACAAAATAAGATTTTCTTCCAAGAATAAAAATGAATGTATATATATGTGTCTATCAGTCTGCTTAAAATATCGACCGTTGCACGTAGAAACAAACGTATATTTGGGAGAAAGAAATATGCAATTCAGTGCATTAAAAATATTAATACAAAAAATAATGTTATCTCAAACTTAAATTATCTTAAAATTCTAAAAAAATTCATTAATTTTATTGGTTTATTAGTCTTTGCGTATTTTTATTCTGTAAAATGAATACAGATCTTAGATAGCATGTATGTTTTATAGTCAAGATCTTCCATTTATATTTATGTATGAAAAGATAAAATTTTCATATAAACGAAAATACTAGATTTTTAAATGTAAGATGTATTTTTATAACTATATAAGATGTATTTTTATAACTATATCAGGCTTGTTAAGTTATTTATTTCATGTGTATATGAATTATTTATTTGATTACCAGATTTATCAAAAGGGCCGCGGTGGCCTGGTGGTACTGTCTCAACTTCGGAACCAGAGGGTTTCAGGTTCGAGACCCGATTCCACCGAAGAACCGTCGTGTAAGGGGGTCAGTTGCACGTTAAATCCGTCCTGACCAAACGTCCTCTCGCTGGTGTGGTGTGGAGAGGGGGGTGCCAGCTCAGGTGTCGTCCTCGTCATCTGACCGCGGTTCAAAATTACGAGGTCCGTCCCAAAATAGCCCAAGTGTTGCTTTAAACGGGACGTTAATATAATAAACCAAACCAAACCAGATTTATCAAAAGCTTTGAACAGATTTAATTTCAAATAGTAGGAAATTTATCAACTGTTAAATTTTCTTATTGACTTGTGTGCTTGAATTAGCTGAAATGCACACTTAAATGATCCACTTATCTTAAAACAATTGGAATCGTTTGTGATGGTAATAGTTAAGTTCAGGTGTAATTGTTTAGAATGGAATTTCTATATCGGATTTTCTTTTAAAGTTTATTGATTTTCATTTGAGAACTATATTTAGCATACTTTGACTGTGAATGAATAATGCAGAGAATTGATATGGATCAATATTTCTCTTAATTTTTGATTAATTAAAATTCTAATTAAAAGTTCAAAAAATCACTTTCCTACCCTCCAAAGTATATATTTGCCAAATTTGATATTCAGACGGCCTGATGTGTTCAGAGCCAGTATATACACATAGAGACAAAAGTTCTTTCCTTGTGTTTAAGTATCAAAATATAGTTAAAATACCAATGCATTTTCTCGCCAAATACTCTTGCCAATAGATAACATGTTTTAGCAAACTTAGACTAATCACTCCCTACCCCCTTTTTTTTCAAAGAGCTACGCATGATTTATTGGCCTTTTATGACCTGTACGTAAATATACGTATGCATTTGTCCTACTACCGACACAAACAACAATTAGACTAAAGATTACAGGCGCCAATCACTAGAATGCTTTGTGGACAACGGTATATAGGAAGGTTAATTTCAGGAACAATCTATTTGCATTTCATAGAATTGCTGATTTTTTTCCCCTACTAAATTATCTTTGGCCAGTTATCCTTTAAAAAACAATTACAGTTTGGCATTCGCATAATTGTGGTCAGCTATTAGATGTTTAGAATATTAGAAAGTTTTTTATTTAAATGATTTTCTTCTTTGTCTTTTCTAGACATAAAAACTGCATTATCTAAATAATTAAAATTACTTTGTTGAAGTACATGAACATGAAATTATGCATAATGGATTCAATTGAAAATAAACACAATCAATATTTTGCAAAAACTAGTAGATCACCAAATGCAGTAGCATTTTTATAAGTATACTATGCGAGATTACTAGAACATATCAAAAATCATTTAATTACATACGGATAGTTAATGCATTTATACATCTTTCCATGACATCCAATGGTGCATTTCACATTACAAATGGGGGGAAAAAGGGACTTTTAAATTAAAATAAGTATATTACATAATAGCAATATATTCGAAACATATTCTGAGTCATGGTAGAGTCTATATATTTTTCAACAATTTAAAATGTAGATGTATAAGATGACTTTGACAGACTGCATGCAATTTTTATCAATCGATTCTTTAAGAAAATATGCCAAAAACTATGCTGTTGAAATATTATATTCCGAAAATGCACTGTTGCAGTTTTAATCAACTGGATCTTATAAAGATATCACCCTTGTACAATGGAATGCTAATTTTCCTTGTGTGATTTATTTTTCTATCTCAAAGTGTAAGGAAGTTAAGGGAAAATCAAAATTACGATTCATTGCCATTTCCACATACTATGAGCTGAATGATTCATTAACAAACTCATCCGAGATTTAATCATGTTATTGTTTTTACAAGATAACATTGTAAAGCAATATATATATACACAATATATAAACTTTTTAAATAATGGTTGGTTTTGGATTCTAGAGATCAGAATTGGTGAAGTGGGAGCAGAAATTTTCTGGAAATTGTTTCATGAGAACTACTGTAATAAGTAGCATCTCTATAAGGAATATGTTTAAAAACTGTTCCAACAGGTACCTAAGAAAATAATCCAAGCTGCTTTGTTAAAACCTTATATCCTGAGACCATTTATAGCTTTTACACATGCACATTGAGTCTGACTACCATTTCCAATAATATATTGTTTTCAAATTCTAGGGAAGTAGCAATTACTATAAAGAAAACACAAAAGATATTATTAATTGTTTCTTTTAACATCTTAAGCTTTAGAATGAATCTTTATATTCAAATGCGTATGCATGTTATTACTTTTCTGGATGGAAAAAAATGTAAGGTTAGCATTGGTTCAGGAGGAAAAAAAGAAAATTTCGCTAACTGATTTTTAATTTAAAAAATTAAGTTTTCTCTACTTCTCTCTAAAAAAAATTCATATAATAGAATTTAACATAACAAAATGTTTTAAATAAAGGAAGTACAATACATTATGAAATTTTGAATAAAGTTATCTGTTACCTTCATGTTCTAACATCTTCAAATCCTTTACAAGTTTATTATACCTAAGATTCCATTTTATGTCTTGACTTTGTTGAATTGATGGATGACTAAACAGAAAATGAAATATATTGAATACAGCAGTAAAAACTAAGTTACCAAAATATAATATCTAATGTGTTAATGCATATTTAAACAATTTTATTACAGGGATATATGAAAATTGCAAAATAAGAACTTGATTTTTGCATTAATTATAACAATTAAGTACTGACCAGGAGCAGTGTCTTCTCCTGGATGTTTTTGCATATCAAAACAATAGAATCAGTTTTTCTTACAAGTCTGCATTCTTGACAAAAAAAAATATATAATAATAATAATAATAGAAAAAATACACCAAACCCAGTACAAGTAAAGCTGGCACAACAGGAGCAATATGGCATATTTTCTGCATCAAATTTAAGGCTTGTTAAGTGTTTGCACCTATGGTCACAAGATAACATGCTCAATTTCATTCAGCAAAATCGCTGAGTTCTTTCAATAATGCAGTCAATCACATACATGCAAACAGATAGACTGATAATTATTTATGGCTTTGGTTCAAAATTTAGAACACATTTATAATTCTCTTGATAAAAATATATGATACATTTCATTTATACAGCTCATTGCTTTTTGTTCTAATTATGTCATATGCATAAAAACTGATAAATAGCCCACCCTTAGAAGGATTTTTTTACTTACCTAAGTTCATTTGTCTAATTTCTAGCATTTTAAATTACCACGTTTGCAGAGAGATAGACAGAGTTACAAAAGTGTATTTTTCATATGAGAATTTTCTTTAATCATTATATATTCATTTAATACATATTTGCTCTCCTGAATAGTTTTAAAATTACTATGAAGGACAGGGTTTGCTCTTTCTCACTGAAAATTTTTTGATTCCTTCTTCAGAAAGCCAAATCGACATCTAAGCAGCCTGATACAACATTCATTTGTCTTGCTTTATTTTGATGTTATATTTTTTTAGGCAAACAGAAAATAAAATTTCAATTAGTAGTATAAATAGCACAAACAAAATTCACATATGGATGTATCAGTGCTGATATGTTGCCATAATGTAACATCTGTAAGTATTTTTGCTACTCAAATAAATTTTTATGATATTACAATATTAATTACATTTCAAATGTACAGAAATCATATTAATTTTAATTTGACATTCATATGTAAATATTGCATAAATACTTGCATAACTATGTATCATGGAAATTTTAAAACTTAGTTCTGCAATTCAGGCATAAACAATTTTGCATGTTATTGTTATTATTTATCTTATTTAACAAAATGGAAAAGACTAAAGCTGAGAGTAAAGTGTATAAAAGATTATAAAGGTATTTACAGATCAATAAATTTGACAAGAAATACAAAGAAAAGAAAATCGATCAACTTTATGGAAGTGTAACTGAAACAAATATACAATATATATATCAGAAACTATAGTGTCATGTGAAGTAATATTTTCCACTGCATTCAGATGCAATCTTGCATAGTTATTCCAGTCCACTATAACTCACTAAAATGTTAAATTATCCGAATTCTTCAAAGGTATCTAAAGTAATATAATGTTTACCAACAAATATAAATGCATGTAACCAATAAATGCATGTTTAAATTCAATAAACCAAAATTTGTTTACTGAGTTTACATAAGATACAGTTTTGATATAAGACTTTTATTATCAAGTAATGAAAAACTAAAGATTTTCATATAAAATCTTTGCTGCAAACTCTACTTTAATTAAATTATATAACTGAGAGGGAAAGAAAAATGAATTTTAAACATTTTAATTAACTCTTGTAAATTCAAAATATTTAATACCTATATTCTAATTTTACCCCTTACAAAATTAAAATTGAAACAGTGAAGAAAAATCTGAAAACTTACTTTTCAAGAAATTCCTTATCTGTAGGAAACTTAAATTCCCAACCACGGTTAGTCTTATTTGCTAAAGGGAGCATAATAGCTTTAAAGTCATCATCTAAGATCTAAATCAAACAGAAAAAATATAAATTAAATAACTCAACTGAAAAACATGATTGAATATTTACAGAATACAAAAATATTCCACACATTATAACACAAAAAGATACTAATATTTTAAAATTCTGACGATTAATTCAAAAACACTTCATTTAAAGCATGAAATTTTAAATAATTGCCAAAGGTAATTTCAGTTATTATTTAAATTTAAATTTATATGTATAAAAATCTAAATAATAAAAATTTGTACATACATGGTCTGACAGACAAAAAAAAAAAAAATCATACATATAAAGCCAACTAGAAAATGATATTTTTTAAAATAATCTAATAAGGAGAGCTTTAAAATTCCACATTTCACTCTAATACAAATTCAGTTTAAACAAAAACAATTTATAAAACACACACTATTATTGATATGTAAAATGTGCTTTATTCAATTATTTTTTATTTTGATTCACAATTCACTTTTCTAAATATGGAATCAAATTTTAATTATTTTAATTGATATATAAATAGTTAAAAGTTTGGAAATTATTAGAATAGTATAGCATTGCTGATCACATATTAATGGCAGGAAATGAGAGAGAAAAATTAATAAAATTATTCCAGCTTTATATAAATGACACTGTGATTAGGATTCAAATCACAGTGTCACTCGTCCAACATTATAGCAAAAAAAAAAAAAAAAAAAAAAAAAAAACTTTAACCAGAAAATTTTTGATGAGGTTAGCTCTCTGTCACCTAGAATCCTTTCCTCTTTCCCTATAAATGCACAGTATAGAAAATTCACTTCCACGATACTTGTGCTTAGTTATAATAGAACAACATCCCTTTGTTTTTATCAGTGGAAAAATCAAGAGAATAAATAATTCAAAATTACCTGAAATAAAAGTATATTAAATGAATATTTATATTTACATAAAGCAATTTCTTTTTATTATTGCCTATAATTTAGTTCAGAAAAATTGCCAAGTCAAGGAGATAAAACCATATTAATCACCTTCTTGTGCTTTCTAATTTCAAGTCAAGCAAAATTAAGGATTTGGTTGAAATAAAACACAAAATTATTGGACGTATGTTTTTCTTTAAAAAGACACTGAATAACCATTTATTATGCCCAGCAGATGGATTTTTTTCAAGTAAAGTAAAAACATCCAATCATCTTCTTGTCCACTAATGTGTTTCCATTTTAGATGTAAATGTGCATTTTTCATTGTGTTCATTCAATATATTAAATAATCTTACTTTCATCTAAAAGCTGCAGTCTGTCCTCAAGGATTTATTAACAACTGTATCACTAATTATTGCTATTTTAGATGTCTATCATTGCTAAAGGAATCGAAAATTAAGCAAGTCATTTTTTCACATACCTATCTGTAAAATTTTATAGGGTTTTTTTTCTAACAAAAAACATCAGAAAGCTTTTGCCCCCCAATCAATTATTCAGTGATCTGTTCCATTTCTTTTTCTTTTACAACAATTTAATTTGCAGTTGTTTTTCATTTGTCAGACCCTCTTTTCTATAATGTCATAATACTTCACATCACACAACAAAATACTTCAATTTGTAAGGTAATTTGCAGCACGTCTCTTGGTTTAGACCATTTATGTTTTTGTAGCAGATATCTTGAGTTTGGAACATTTGACACCTCCATCAAAGTTTATCATATAATATGTAGTTCTTAGACCAATTAAATAATCTTTCAAAGTTTCATCATGCATGTCCTTATCAATACTGAATCCACTTTCCACAGCAACATCGACATGAGACAGAATTGTTTTTATGATATCCGAAACACCAGAAAATTCTTTGGTCTCAAAATATCAGAATAGAAATCATCTATATAAATTTTTTCATTAAATAAATCAAGATGATTCACTTTTTAGTTTTTTTTAGGATAATTTCAAATAGAACCTTTGTGCATTCTTAACATACAGTGGAAATTTGTCTTTTGAGGTAAAGAAGCTGAAGCAAATCAACGACTCATTTTTCACATAATCCTGTATTGTTTTTCAATAAACATGATTTAAACAAGACACAGTTTAAAAAAACTTTTTTTTAATGCATTCAAATGTTGTTGTTTTGTAATATATTTCACAAATATAAATACTCTACTAAAAAGTGCATTTTTTAAAATAAGTTTCAATAGTCCACTATTACACAAGCAACTGTAATTATTATTCCAATATCAGTATTTTTTCTCATACTTGGAAATTAGATTGAGATATACAGAAATAAACTTAACAATTACATATGCTATTATTTAGTTCATAAAATAACGATAATACTCTTCTATTCTTGCAATATTTAAAAAGATTGATGGTTTTTAGATGAAAAAAAAAATTAATTCTCTGTAAATTTCCAGTTTTTAGGAAAATTTCAAAATTTCCTGCATTATTTTTAAATTATGAATTATTTTTAAATCTCATGAGTTCTCTCAATTTTCTCTGTGTAGTGGCAACCATGATCAAAGAAAATTTGTATTTACTAATAACTAACAGAAGAGGTTTACATAAACTGCTTTTTGTACAGAAATATGGAATTACATTAAAGACATGCAGAAGCATACAGTCACCTTATTACAATACACAAGGATTTTACTTACAACAAAGTAAGTTAATTGGTATTGGATGCTTGTGTTACTTTTATATTTTCACATTTAAATAAGAAAGGCAGCTATTTTGAATAATTGAAAAAAAAAATGTGATTGGAACTTTAATTTTGGACATCAATATATATAGAATGGCCATTTGAATTTTTTAAATTAATAAACAGAAATATAAATCTACTTTCTCCAAACATAAAAAGGTAAGCTGAAATCAATTATATTTTACAAAATACATTAGATGTATTTTAAATCTGATATTTTTGTGTTTAATAACATTCTCTCCATAATTTGTTCAATTAAATTATGATATTGATGGAATTTCATAATTCTACTATATTTTAAAATTATATTGAAGAAAATGAAACACAAGCACATGGGGAAATATAAAATAGCAAGGATAAGTACTGAAATTTACTTACTCGAATGGCAGACAAAATGTCTTGACGAGTAACAAATCTAGTTTTTGTAAATAACCACAGCTAGAAGATAAATGTATGGTGAATTGATGATGTTTAATAGATTGAAATTTCCACACCATATAAACACAAAAATATTATTAAAACCAAAAAGTGTGCAGACACACAATATCTACATTTGAACCAAATAATATATATAATACATAAACAATATTTATTTATTAAATTTGATTTCCCTTCCTTCAATTAATGACTAGTTACCTATAAAAAAATAACATCAACTGATGAAAATAAGCCATGTATGCTGTGGTTAATTGCAAAAATCTAAAAGCACTCACTAATTTAAAAAATGATGAATTAAAATTTATTGGAATTTGGTTTTCGAAAAATAAATATTATTTGCCATAATCTTGAGAGAGACAACTATACAATTATAAAATAACAAAAGTTCCTTGAAAATTTTTCTCCTTTATTTTTATAATTACTTGGAACTAAAAATTAATTTTATTCAAACTTTTCGATTAAAGTTATTTGTTAAGAATTTTAATTAATAAAAATTCATCACTGTTTTAACAAATTTGCAAAAGTATTATGATCAGAATTGCCAATCATTAAAACCTTAAAACATTATCCTTCTATGAATTAAAAGATTAGATAATGTAGGCTTACATATCTATAATATATACTAAAATAATTTATTTTCTGTTACCTGTAGAATAATATGTATTCATAAAAACTTAAGTCATTTCTTGAAAACTCAGCAAAATAAAATTGATATCTGAGAATTTAATGTTTTGATTTCAGAGCAGGAAAGGAGAATACTTTTACAAATGAAAGAATGAATATGCCAGTCTATTCAATTGTTGGATGTTATTAAAGTGAAAAACAAAAAAAAAAACCAACAACTGTGAAGTATTATTATATTTTCATGATGGCTACACAATTTTCTTTCTTAATATGCATAAATTTTGGACCCAAAGGATAACAGTAGATAAAATTTTGGGCCTAACTGTTGTTTGCAGTTATTATAACTTTGTCATAATAAACTTTTTCTTTCTTATTTTTCTATTAAAAAGTAAGACACCCTCAATTCTTAATGGAATAGTCTCTCAGTAATCCAGCAGCTATCAAACCAAATGATGATTTGAAGAAATGAAAACACTAAATTACAGGAGATTTAACAATATAAACATATTTTAATAGGGTGTATAAATGTTTGAGTGGAAAGTGTTGAGTAGAAACATGTTAAGCATACAAATTATATGTTGATAGGGGGAAGATTTTAAGCTTTAAATAGAAAGAATATTTCCTCAACAAGCATCATACAGTTGCAAAAGACTTGGAAAGGTGCCAGATTAGAGGCAGTTGACTGAACAAAATGTAACTAACTAACATGGTATTTAATTGATTTTTTTTTCTGATTAATAATAGATTTTTTTTAAATGTTTCATGTCTTTTTTTTTACAGAACTTTTCAAAAATGGTAATTTAATTCAAAAGTCAAAAATGTTTTCTTAGGCTAAGATTCAAAGAAAATTCTTTCTAACCGAGTAAAAAAATTATTCATATTTGAAGAGCTGTTCTTATTGTTAAGGACTTTATAAAATGGGAAAATCTTAAAAAATACATTTCTGATATTAATCATAAAACACAAGGGAAGATGAAATTGATAATGCATGGTTAAAATGGGGAATTAATCAAATATGAGAAATGAAAAAAAGAAAAATTTTCTTAAGTATTTTAGAAGGAAAATTAAAAACTTACTATATAGTCTCTGGCATTAATTAACTGCTTTGCACTCATTCCAGTATATGGACTGACAGTATTTTCAGCATAAAGTAATTCACTGGAAAGAATCATTAATTTCATTTAAGAAGTGTGCAAGTTTATACAATCATGTATACAATAAACAGAATTTATATGGCTATTAATTTTACAGAGCTTTAATGTCTAACACTATTTGATGCTTCAAAATATTTTGTTTAAGGATTCTTAAATATGAAGTTGTACATACAATAAAAAAGTGAAATAAAATATAACCAAAATTTCTAGCAAACAGATTTACCGTCAAACATCTTGAACATCAAATAATTAAAGATATAAACATGATATGCATACATGCACCTAGACATGTTTTTTCAAATAAAATTAGTAGAGCATAAAACCAATTTTCTAAACAAATTTTACAAATTAATTTATGTTTCAATGTACTATACAAATGGTTGCAAATGTCTTGGATTTTTTAATACCCCTCCCCCCACCTACACACCCTTTCCAAGGAAAAGGTATTTTACTTTTCAAAATAGCAGTACTAACATTCTATTCTTCAATTAACAAGTGAATATACAGTATGATAAGCAAGAAATCTATATGAATACATTAGCTTTTCACTCTGTCTTTCAAGTATTACAGGTAAACATGAGTTGAGCATACAAAAAGTAAGTAAATGCAGTGCTGAATTAGAAACAGAAAATGTCATGCAAGGAATTTTTTTTAATTGTGCACCTTTTTAATAAATACTATACTATAAAATAACAGATATTTATAAATTTTCACAATTTCTCTTTGGGAAAAAGAATAAATAATTTTTCATAATCTGGAAAATTTCTAAATTATCAGTATTAGATTGCTGTATATTCTTCAGAATAATACCACCTATATATCTGCTTTTAAAAAAATGAAAGAAATAGTAATGCATTTCACAAATTTCGAAATTCCAAATTTAAGAGAATAAAAATTTGAAATAAGCAGATCAATTAATTCATTTTTATTTAAATTTCTTTAATAAAATTTTCTAACTAGATCTGGAAAGAAGGGGAGGGTGACAATATTTAATCTTCATAATTTTAAAATAATTACAGCAATTAAAGTTCAGTAGAAATATTAATGAAAAATAATTACATGAAACCTGCCTGTAGCATCTTCTAAATCCATCTTCCAAAGAGTACTATTTTATTTTTATTTTTGCAAATTCTCAAGGTTTGACAACATTATTTTATTATTTCATTTTTTTCCTTCTCTTTAGCATTCATATTTTAAGTGCTATCAATATCAAATAATAGAATTTTAGGCTCTGTTTGTTCTGACTACATTATTTTTTTTAATTTTAAAAAAGAATAAAATATATTAAAAACATGGATTAGATAGTTTATTTTGTTAATACTTTTAAGTAATAGATCTGACCAGAAAATTCTACTTTCAGCTTTATTCATTACTGCCAATAAGTATTAAGATATATCTATAAAATAAGCATGTGATGCAATATTATTCCTAAAAAAAATGCCACTATACTTTGAAATTTTAATACATTCCTAACACTTTTGACAATACTTTTCCTCTAATAAGTTAAAGAAAAAAATGAATATTTCATCACTTGGGAAAGTTTTATAATATATTTTTTCCATATTCTTTATTATGTAAGTAAAGGCATATAAAAATGTATTTGAATTTTATTATATAATAAATTATATGGATATTAACTTGTGTGAAGCAAACGGGAAAATTGCAGCAGGAAAAAAAAAGAAAGAAAAAGAAAAAAAAAAAAGATTTTTTATATATCCACATTTTAAAAAACATTTATATATATTACCTTTTCACGGCCCAGCACCCTTGAACTAACACACCAATTTGTTGTAGAAGCCTTTCAATTGATAACGTGTCTACATTGTGAGGAAGTTTTTCAGCCAACATTGAGAATGTCAATAAATGAGCTGTACAAAACAAATACATGCATTTGAAATTAACACATAAAAGAAAATAGAAATTCAATGACATAATACTCAAAAAATAAGAATGTTACCATTTATCATCAGATGTCTTATTTGATCAGAGAGAGGTTTGTCTATCAAGACAGCTGCATCCTCGTCTTTTGATGTTTGACATCCAGAACTATTCATGAAAGAAAAACAATAAGAATTCTGTAATTTGCTAATGTGTAAATGCAATACAATACAAAATTCCCTAGAAAAGAACATCTAAAATAATACTTCTCTTCTTATTAAGTTAAATTTCTAGTTTATTACAACTTTGAAACACACTTTAACTTTCAAGGATATAAAAGAAGTTGTTTATAATAAATATTTCCATGTAAATAAATAATAACTTAATATTTGATTTAAGTGTTGCTTAAAGAGAGATACAGTGAAAGACCTTAAACTTCTCTGATACAGAGTTTCAAAAAATTAACTCTCCAAGCAGCCAGTTATTTCAATATAATGTCTTTCACTTTAAATAAAAATTTTTAAAGTAAGCAAATATGATTGACTTATTGTTATTTTAAGATTATTTTACCTAAAGGTTTTAGAAGTATATTAGTAAAAATAAATTATTTGTTTAGAAATAAAGGCAAGAATATGTAAGAAATTTACAAAACACATTATAAAAAACTTGAATATAAATAATATAATATTTTTTTAATGTATCAATACTTCTAAATAAGAGTGTGTAATTCCTTTCCCTCCTCCTTATTAAAAATATATTTTGCAAGGATTAAATGTAAAGAGAACAATTTCTTGAGCAATATTAAAGGTGAAACATAAATAAAAAAAAGCTTATAATTTTTTTTTTTTAAATTTTAAAGCAATAATAGTAAGCTTTTTTCAGCTCCCATCTTCTAAAGTAATACTTTTAAAAATAAGCATAAATATTTATCAAGCTTATAAAAATGTTTTTATTTTTTATTTTTAAATTTTATTATTTTATTTTTATAGAAATTACAAAAATATGAAGTTTTAGAATTATCCTTGGAACTGTCCCATTTAATGATTCTTTTTTTGCTAAATATAAGATTAACTCCACTGCTTTTCAATTTAATAATTTTTTAAAAAATACTGATTTTACTAGTTTAAAATCACTTAAAAAAATGAAAGAATATAGAAAGAATCATAATCACATCTTACAGACGAAGACATTCAGGCACAAGTTCTTTCAGGTAATCCTCTTTATCAACAACAGTGCTTGCATTATCTTGATGAACTTGAGCACAGATAAGTTTTTCACATTCTGCTGCAGAACGAATAGACTGCAGATAAAAGAAAAACAAATAAAATCTTTCTATAGCAAAATTAAAGTAAGAAAAAAAAGAAGAAAAAATCATTACAAATTATATATAAATGATAGAATTATGATGTGCACTGGATAACAGTGAAAAGCTGATTAAATTATTAAAGAATTTCATAAGTGGATAAAATTATGATAACTCAGGAAAATGTTCTTATTTTCAACATATTTTCAGTGATGATGTTTTGAATATATATATAATATTTTTAAATCTAAATTAATTCCTAATTAATATTCTAATTTTTATCTTAAATTAGTTCATGTTAACAACTTCATCCGAAAATGTTCTCTTATTTCCTGCTCCACTGACTTTTTTTAATTTAATTATTTTTAACATGTACTCTAGAAAACTGATGACTATTTATTTTCTCATGCTTCCAGCAAAGGGATAAACATTCATAATGCCTACGACATTCTTTAAAAGGTACCCAAAATTCCCTTGCCTAAATTGACACATGGTAAATAAATCCTTATCAGAATCTCATAGTAAAATAACTGAAGGGAATATTTTCTATTCGCTCTTATATTATGATGTGAAAAGACGTCAATTTGATCATCGCTTCGCTCTTGTACAAATTACGACTTAAGTGGGGAAACAAATCATAATTAAAATTTCAAGTTTCTTCTTTTCAGCCAATAAATAAATATATGCATATTTAATTTTTTGCTGTTAATGAAAAATAATGAAACAGATCAGCCCCTGTACTGGATATATTTTAATAGGAATAAGATATATATGTCAACAGATAATATCTTTAGCACTAAAATTATTCTGTATGTTTGGTTTCTTTATTGTAGTTCAGATTTCCCTGAAAATTCTTTGGTTATTCATGCATACTTTTGTTCCTGAAAATATGGAGATTTCATTTACAATTCTTTATATTCTCTTGATCTTTTTATTTTGTATGCATAATTAAAAATGTTCTTATGAAAATTACCGAGCAGTATACATTTTTCACAGTTAATTTTAACATAAGAAAAATAATAAGCAGCTAAACTAATGTTTATGGCTTAAATATTTTTTTAATAAACTAAAAGATAACTAATACAAAATTAATAGTTTTCATTTCTATCATTACAGATTAATGAAAATTGCAAACACTTTTTAGAATAGCTAACAGAAAATAAAACATTATTACCTCAAAGTGGGTTTTAAGACTCTTTGATGATTATTTCAAGTGAGAGATTAAAAGGGTAAAATAAAAGTAATAAAAACAGTATTTTAAAAACAATAAGTAAAAAAGTAGATTTTTTAAAAATTTCACTTATTTTCTATTTTTATTTTATAATCAATTATTATAAATGTTATAGAATTTTAAAATAAAGTTAAAAGTCTTAATCTTTATATCAAAATAGTATACTATTTTTCAAATGCACAAAACATTTTTTTTTATTTTTATTCTAGCACATCAAGTGGTAGAGTGTGAAATTAATAAGAAAATTTAATCTGCACATATTTGAAATAAGTTAAATTAAACAAAAATATTTAAAAACAATTTTGACTAGAGTCACACTGAGAATTTTTTGGAAAAGTAGTTAATGTTAAACTTATGCTTGAATGAAATAAGTCGAAACATTTACAGTATAGTTAAGTGAAATGCTTCTTAATGCATTTGTAAATTTTTAGATCAGAAAATATTGAGCTTTAATTATAATTTTCACTTTTCACTCCTCATCAACACACTTCATGAGTGAAGTGAACCCTGATTTTATCCACATGAAAATAATTGAAAAAGTGAGAAGTGGAGGGAAAGAAGAATGCATTTAAAGTCTGAATAGTTTTTTATCAATAAGATAGTTATTAAAACGTGAACCATAAATACAACAAAAAGGGAGAATAAAATTACAATATCAGTCATGAGGGATACTATATCTGTTTACAGTAAAGCAAAAAGCTTTATGAATTTAGTTAGGAAAAGTACTTTTTTTAAACAATCAAGGTATTTTTTTCCCTTAAAAAAATCTAAAAATTCTTATAATTTAAAATAAGCCACCATCATAGAAAAAATAGTTCAACATTAAATTAATACTTCTAGAAAAATTAAAAATAGTTATCAGTACAGTCAAACTTTATTTAAAGAGTGCCTTTCATGAGTGATTTGCATAAAAGAAAAAGCATAAAAGTTGACGAGTAGTATTTCTCAGAATAAATGGTGAGAAGAACAATGATGTCACATGCTGGAATGGCTAGTATCAGCTTGTGTCGAGCATCTTAATTCTACCTCATGCAGCTGTTTGATCAAATCTAAATTGCTTTTTGGATTTTATTCAAGTTTTTTCATATTAAGGTTAAATAAACTTTCAGAATAAATAGAAATGCATCAGCACTTGAACCCAAGAGAATTTTTTTTAATCCAGTCAAAACTTTTATTTGTACATGGAAGAAGTTTTGGCAAAATAGAGTAGTTGGATTTGATTTAGAGGGATTTGAGCAAATTCCAATTGAGCCTTAATCAACAAGGTTATGTCTATGGTAAAGATTATGGGCTGGATATGGACAGCAATAACAAATCCAAAACTCACAAAGAGCTTATGGAGCTGCATTCTGTATCATAGCAAAAAATGCAGAGGGATTTTGTCAGGGTGACTCAATAGAACTAGAGCTTTCTTTGAAATAAGGGAGATGCTAAAGTATAAAAAATTACAGCATCGCACATTGAGAAGCATTACACTAATAAAGCAGTAATTATGCTTTCAACAAATACATTTAATGGAAACACTGCGACTCATTTTTTGCCAAATTTTGACAAGTGTCATCTACTACAAGTTTAAAAAAATGAATTTGAACTTGAGCGGATGAATAAAAAGTATTTTATTAATGATTTGTGTGTGTGTGTGTGATGATATTTTAATATCTAATTTAATCCAAATTAATTTTCTAAATTTTTTTACCTAATTCGACCCATGTTGGGGTCATTCGAAAATGTTCTCTTGTTTCACTATCCCATTCCACGTATGAAGCTGTGTAAATATTACTTCACAATCAGTTCCTCGTATCAAGTAAAAATTATCACTCTGTTGCTCTTGTCAAAGGTCAACACGTGTATTCAATCGCCATGTGGCCGGAAATCCCATGTTATATAAGAGTAGTGATCATTTGTTTCGTGCTCTTCCTTCCTTACTTCTGCTTTTGTGCCTGACTGAGGCAGACATGCTTTGTCCACGTCTCAGTTTGTAAATAATTATGCCTTCTGGGATGGATTAAAATGAATTTAAAAATGTAAAATATCTCTTCAATGTCTTCGAACCTGCATTCTATTTCAAATAAAATAAGCTTACATATTATTTATATATATATATATATATATAGGGAGAGTGTGTACTAATAGTAGGAATTGAAAAAACTCATGAATTATAAATAATAAATTCTATTATAAATATGTTTGATTTTTGTTGGAATGAAGTGCATTGTCCTATTTTACAAGGATTCCAATAGAAAAAAATTGTTTCACTTAATAGGTGCTTTACATTCTGAGTCAGATTTGTGTGTGTTAAGCAAGGTCAATGGACATGATTATGGACTACTTTTATGTATTTTTATTTGAGTGTTATATTTTGTCATTTTCATTTATTGTATTTTATTATTATTATTTTTCAGATTATATATAATATAAATATAATGAATTCAATCTATTCCAATTTCAAAAATTAATTAGTCTCGTATCACTTTAATCCCATCATTTTCATCACAATCCCAAAGTAATTTCATTTCTGAGTTGTGTGATTATTTAGCTTTCTTATTCATCCCAGAGTCTCATTTTTATAATTCAAGCTATCAAATGCTAAGTTGCACAATCATGTGAAAATCAATTGCTTATTCCACTCTATTAGATCCCTTTCTCAAACTTTTGAATGCTTTCTCTTTTGTCTTGTTTACAGTCTTGCATTGCCAGGGCAAGAGTGTAATTGAGTTTCTGACCATGGTAAAAACAAAGAACCTTTAAAAAGCATTAAAGACACACATTCTACCTAATAATGAAGAAAGAATAACACCATGGTTCACCCCTATTTATTTACAAAAAGAAAATTACATTACATGTACATACTATGCAAAATGAATTTTCTGGAAAAGGAAGCAATATATTATTTTTAAAACGATTTTTTTAACCTCCTTTATGACATTAAAATTTTTTTCCAATTTTAGATATTTTTTAAAAGTTCTTTGCTCAACATGTTCCGATGGCAAAAAGCCAGAAGAAGATGCGAGGCCACATTCAGAAGTTATATAACTTCACGAGGAAATTACAAAATTTTAATTGACATAGCACTTATTTTAAGAAATAAAAACATGAACAGCTCAGAAGTTAAAACAAAGCATGAATTTGAATAAATTGAGAATAATGAATATATAACTGTAAAAAAATGAAACCTTTTTTTGAATCAGAACAAATAAGGGAAACTTAAAGAGAAATTCTTCAATGAGGAAGATCTTAACAAAAGTGTTTTCCAACCCATTTGAAAAAAAAAAAAAATCCATAAAAACACAAAAATAAAATGAAAACTAAATGCAATAAAAACTATTAATAAGCAAATATAAAACCATTTCTAAAAAAATATTAAATAAAAAGATTTAAAAAAAAGAAAAGAACAGAAAAATTACTAAATTTCTCTTGTAAATGCAATCATATGGATATTTCATGCTTTGTTGAACCATTATTTATGCAATGGTCAACAGTTAAATGAATGATATGAAGTTGATGGCCAATATATATTTTTAAAAAATTATAGTAATTTCATTTTAAATAAAAGTATTCTATCTGTTACCTACCTATGTGTGTGCATGCATGCATGTAACAATTTGTGTTCTTAATATTAATTATATTTTTACTACTTTATATTTAAATTTGCACAAGCCTTTCAATCAATAATATGTCTAAACTGTGAAGAATTTAAAAAAATCAAAAAAACGAGCTGTGAAAAAAAAATTCAGTTACCTGCGTTTTTATTTCATACATTCAGTCTATAGAAAATAAATACTGCTCTACAAAAACCAAAATGGCTGTCCCAGCTAAAATTTTGGGAAGTTCCATTCAGAAGCTATAAAGAAGCTCCGAATATATTTCCACAAACTCCTTTTCCTACTTTCAGTTCCCATCCTCTTTTCCTGTTTGGAGCACATCAGAACCTGATTATATTTTAACAAAGAAAATTTAATCTCTGATGAAAGCTGAACTCCTTCCTTAATAATTATGAATGGGCAATAAAAAAATTGCTTTAATGAAATTATTACCAGCTTTTTTTTTACAAGAAAATATTTCATATTACTTATGTGTGCGTGAGTGTGCATAAAGAATCCTTACCCCATGCTTGTGATAGTTGAGATTAACCCACGGTTCACCAGCATTCTTCTGTTGGAAGTACTGGTAAGATTTCTGTCTGATCTGCCGATCTCTCTCTGCATTGGGCCCCTCAAAACGCATCGTCACAGCAACTGCTTCCTCCTCTTCACCTTCATTTTCATCTGTCAATGAAACAAGCATACCACTTAAATAATAAAGATATAAAAAATTTCCATAAATTCAACAAAATTTTTTTATACTGAAAAACTACTTTTTTGCATTCCCTAATTCTGTATGAATTATACAAGCATTAAATAATAGTTTACAACCATAAAAACCTGCCAGCTATAATAGCCTGGAAATACAGATATTCTTGATAATGAACAATTAATGACACTAATATAATGCTTCATAATTAATGTTATGTAAATAATTTATTATATAAGAGAGAGAAAAGACAAAACAAAGAAATTGACAAAATTATTATAAACAATTAGGCAGGATAGGAATAAACAATAAAAATTGAACTGTAGTACATATGTAATGTACACCACTCTTCAGGTATCCAAAAAGAAGAAAAGATTGGGGGAAAAAATCAAATAGAGGTAATACTGAAACCAATATGAAAAGCAGAGAAGAAAAAAAAATCTAATAAATATTTTTAGTTTAAATATTTTAATAAAAAATAGGTATCCACAAAACAGGCAAGTGAAAATATTTTAACCACTTTTTTTTATTCATCTCCATTTGCAAACAGTAAAAATATTATGAAATGAATGAATATGTTAAGCACAGCAATAAAGACAATCCGCTGATGCAAGAATCAGTAACTATTCTGAATGTTAGCAAATACTTATAAATTTGCTTATTCTTATAAATAACGAATCCCTCAACAAATATGCATGCATGTATCTTGTATTTTGAGATATTTTGAATTTATTTTTAATTAAAAGCTACAAAATAAAAAAAAAGTTAAAACGAATAGGAAATAATAGAGAAACCAACCAAACAACAACCATATTTTTAACGATAAACCAACTTAATGTTTCAATGGGATTTTCAAGTGTTTTTTGAAGTTAGGATTTTGGTTTGAAACGCCATTAGTAACAGTTGAGTTGTTTCCTTTCGATTACCTGTGCCTTCAATCCTTAGTCTATGACTCTGTGTTTTCTCGAAAGTATTATTTTTAATTTGTATTGCTGAACTGGTAATGTTGTCCGTCATTTTATTTTTTTGAAGATTTAAGAAGATACCCCACCTGACAAAATGAATTCAGAATTCACTTTTTCACCAATTGACAATGCTGCAAACATGAACAAAATCAAACAATTGAGTATGGATACATTCAAAATAATTATCACTATAGAAGCCATAAAACCATCAACGAGCATGCTATGTGCCTAGAACTAAACCAATACCAAGAAACAACATATGCAATAATATCTAAATGATTTATCTGAAATCAAACATAATCAATAATCCTGGCAAACCAGCTGGTTGTCCGAGGCAACTAGCATTTTATGTCAGCAAATTTACTACAGTAAAAAACAGTAAAAATCTATCTATACTTGTATAAAGTTCAATGTGTGTGTGTGTTGGCACTCTACAGAAAAGACCATTTGACCTACAGCTATCAAATTTGGTACGTGTATACCTTGGTGGTCGGGAATGTGCACCTGGGGTCTCTTTTTTTGAAATTTTAATTATTAATTAAAAACTAACTTTCTCGCCAAAAAAATCTTCCTTTCCCCACCAACAAATGAGTAAGGCTTCAGCATTTTTTTCCCACGCTAATGAGGCTTAGGCTTAACATTTTTCGGCCGATTATTTCAAAAGATTCTGTTTATTTTCTTAATGTTTGGTGCATTTAAAATTAAACATTGTTAATTAATAGACCTGCTCATGATGAATCTGAAAAAAATTTTGTTGACGAATTCTTGAGATATTACATAAATTAAGAAAGATATTCTTTAGTGCCCATGATTTTAAATGCTCAGTGACTCTGTTTTCAGTAATAATATTACAAAAAAATGCTTTGTTTCAGTAAAAAATATTATATTAATTGCAGATTAATCATTTCCACTTTAATTTCAAACATAAATTCAACTGGAGATAAAAGAAAATTAGAAAGATACAGATTACGCTATGACTAAAGGCCTTTATAATATTATGAGTGAATTGAAATTTGAAGTTTTAAAATATTTTAATGAAGAAGCTATTAAAGTAGGAATTACATAAAATATTTATTAAAAATTTAACGAGCATTAAGATTGGCGAACGGGCTGGTCGCCAAAGGCGGCTAGTACTTATATAAAGCTCAATGTGTGTGTATTGGCGCTCTAAAGTCCAGACCGTTTGACCTACAGCTACCAAATTTGCGACATGTATACCTTGGAGGTCGGGAATGTGCACCTGGGGTTTTTCTTTTTTTTTAATTATAATTTTAACTATTAATTAAAAACTAACTTTCCCGCCAAAAAAATCTTTTCATTTTCTCCACCGCCAAATGAGTAAGGCTTCAGTGTTTTTTTTTTTTTCCCCCAACAGTAATGAGGCTAGGCTCAACTTTTTTTTCGGCCGATTCTTAATGTTTGATGCATTTAAAATTAAAAATTGTTAATTAATCGATCTTTCAGATTCATTCTGAAGTAATTTTGATTTAAAACAGAATAAAGGAAATAAAAAAATTCTAATCTGCATAGCGTTACCCCAACTGGCGTAGAAACATTCCTGCATTTACGTTACCATAACTGGCGTTCAAAATTCACGCATGCGCATTGCGTTCTGATTGTTGACAAGGGATACGGACGTTTCGAAGGCTAACCTGTTTTCGACCGATTATTTTAAACGATTTTGCTTATTTTCTTAGTTTCATGCATTTAAAACTAAACATTGTTAATTAATTGATCTGTTCATGATGAATTTCAGAAAATTTTGTAGAAAACTTCTTGAGATATTACATAAATTAAGAAAGTTATTCTTTAGTGCCCATAAGGTTTAGTTTAAATACCCAGCGACTCTGTTTTCAGTACTCATAAAAAAATGCTTCGTTTCAGTAAAAAATTTCCTTATATTAATTGCAATTTAACCATTTCCACTTTAATTTCAAGCATAAATTCTACGGGAGCTAAAAGAAAGAGAAATAGATATTACGTTATGGTTGAAGACCTTTATAGTATTATGAATGAATTATATGACTATCAAAATTTGTAGCTTTAAAATATTTTGAAGAAGCTATTAAAAGAGCAGTTACATAAAATATTTTATTATTAAAATTTTAATGAGCATTAAGATTGGTGAACCGGCTGATCGCCAAAGGCGGCAAGTATTATATATAATTAGAAAACATTTGTTAACAATGGATCAATTTATAACACAGATTACAGTTATACTAAAATTATTTGAAATTTTTCTCAGAAATACTGAAGTATAAGCAAGGTTTTGTGTCCATTAAAGAATTAACTTTTAGCTTGCGGGTGGTACAACTGTTATATTAGACTTTTTTTTTTTTACCTTTCCTTACGAGTTGGTACAACTACTGTACCCGCAACAAGGTTGGATTTCATTCCCCCCTTAAATTTTGTAGCTGAACCCTAATTGCCTCATGAAATCCCTCCACTTTTGTATCATACCCTTTAGGGCCAGAAGATTTCGTCCAGCAGTTGTTATAATCATTATTGCCGCTAGTGAGTTTTTTTAACCCTGCTTTGGCACCTTTTTTTTATTCCTAAGAGGTATGGAATGAGTTTGCATAATTTCATTTGTGAAAAGTACTCGTTTGAAAACTTTCTTCTTTTCCCCTGTTCCTTAATTTTTTAACTTAATAAGATTTTGTAACTTTCTAATAATATGCGTTTATAGTTGGGCCCATCTATTTGATTGATAAATATTTGAAACAAAAATTACTTAAAGTTTCATTTCTGTGGGAATGGTGTAATGAAGGTAACTGGCACCCAAGACAAACTGTTACTTCTTCACTCCCATTCGTCACAAATGATGCAGAAAAATTAAATGGCGCTTCAGATTGCTTTCTTCACTCTGTCATTATAGTTTACATTGAAAAGTGATAAAACACTCTGTTTTGTTTTCATGCTTACCTCCCCCCGTCCATGACTGGAGCCTCGATCATATATACTTCCCAGCCACTAATATACTAGTCTAACACAGTATTAAAGAATCGATGACTTACAATTTTTTAGTTTTAAATTTTGATACTTGAACTGGATATATTCCTGCTAAAACTACATTTTGGTTTTGATTTTTAAGTAAGTTGTCGGTTTCATCATTATTTTTCATGATTTAAGAAAATGATTGATTTAATATACAATTAATCATTCATTATAATTAATCATTCATTAAAAGTCGTAATTCTAATTTTAAAATATTGAAGAACGTTCATAAAATCTATCAAAAATAATAATTAGTAGTTTTTCTATGCATTCAAATATCTAAAGAGAAATATTAAAATTTTTATACCTTCATTTCAATCTGCTGAAAAGTTAATAGACACTTAAATTATTCCGGAAATATTTGTATCGAAATAAAATAGCTGCATGAAATTCTAGATTTAATTTTAAGCATTTCTGAAAGATAATCTAAATCATCTGTTAGTAAAAACACCTGTATTTAATAACAAATGCTGATGATTTAGAATGCCAGTTTTATTTTTTTTTAAAGTTTTTTGCTAAGTACTTTTCATTGTAACATTATCGCAGTGAAATCTTATGTATCGAATTCTAAGTTAACTATATCTAATCTTACTTTGGTTAAATTAATTGTCTTAAATCTGGTGATTACTTACATATTAGTAAATTTTTCTGCAGAAAAATAATTTTTTGTTCAGTTATAGATTGTGTACAAAATTGAGCATTTTTTTTTCTTCTAATATACTTTCTTCTAATATATATTTCTTCTATATAATATTCTGCAATAAATCATTGAAATTCTCAGTTTAAAAAAAAATCACTATAAATTGTAAGAATTGATAACAGAATAGGAAAATGTTACTTGTTATTTGTATTGAAAACCATTCAAACTATGTTAGGAATAAAAATTATATTCGATTTTTGTGAGTGCAATATATTAATATTAAAACATTCAAAGATATTTTAATCTACAAAATAGCAGAGGATTGTTATTTGTGTTACGCACAAATAAATGGGAATATTTTTAAAAAGAAAATATAAACAATTAGGATCTTTATGCATGATATATAAATCGTCACATTTTATCAAAATTGATAGCTAGAAGAATAACAAAATAAAATTCACAATGATGTGTTCAAGCTTTATAAGAATTAAATTTACAGTTTTCATAAGGCTTGAGAAATTTATTTAATTACAAATATGATTGAAAAATTGACCACTTTTTGCTTAATGTGCTAATAACTATACAGTAGTTATCCTATTTGCAATTTCTTTAATGTCATAAAATTTAATTCAATACTTTCTCCTACAGAATTGGTAAACTAATGTTTCAGGAAAAAAATAAAAAAAAACTGTGGTGAAAAGCTTTTTCTAGGGTTCATACTCAGCGAAACTGCTAAAAAATAACCTGGTTACTGCAGGGAGGACAGGTGACACGTTAACATTGCGGGTGGTCGAAATTGAAGAGGTTATTTTCAACAATAGCTTTTGCAAAAAGGGAAAAGCATCTTCTAGCTTTACTCACTGAATGCCAGCATTCAAAGTAACTTTTCTGAGTTTGGGTTCCCGAAGCTTAAAACTTAATAATACATTAGTACAAAACATGAATACAATTTAATTCTGCACAATGTTAGATACATAAACTAATAATATATTTATCTTGTTTCATGATTGTTTTAAAGTGTTAATACAATATATAACATTATTTTTATTTGTTTTCTTTAATATATTACTATTCCAAATTAGACGATATCTTTGTATTTTTCTTACTCTTTTAAAACAAATAATAAATTAGTTGTTCTTTTTATTAATACAGAACAAGAACCAGAAAAAAATATTTTTGTTGTTTTTACTTAGCTCACAATGCAATAAAAATTTTTATTTTTATTTATTCAATTAGGTTCTAAAACTTATTATCAGTTCTAAGATTGATGAATGTATAATCTTTGAATGCACAAATGATTCATATATGATGGCAGAACGATTATACAAAGTTTAAGTATCTTGAAATCATCATTTTATAAAATTATTATTCCATTCAATTTTTACAGATGAAGTTGATAATTGTTTCAATCTTATCAATAAAAAAAATTGATTCAACATGATAAAATATACTTCCTTATATCCATTCTTTAAAAGGCAAGATTTGTTGGGAGGGGCAAAAGAGTCATAGTTACCAGGATTTAAAGTCTTTTTAGTTGAAGTATCAAACTTATCCATATGGATATAACCAGGATTCACTTCTATGATGGAATGTAATGATGTTAAGTGCAGTTCACCTGAAAGAGAGAGAGAGAAAAAAATGACTAAAAATAATTATAGGCAAAAATAACAACTCCAATTCAGTATAATTAATAAAAATATACAAATGAACGAGGATGTATTTTATTAAATATAAATCACTTGAAAAATAAACTATACAGAAAAAACCAATAACATTACACTCCAGATAAAAATTACATATTGTTTCAGGCAATTTTTATTTTTTAGTAATTTTATTTGTGATTTTCTTTTTCAGATTAGGAACAGTTATCAGAGATTTTCTTGAGGTATGAAATTAACAAGCAGGGCCCTTACTAAGACTGAAGCAACTTTTTATCTGAGAAGTATAGCTTCTCTACAAGAAAACTCATTATGCATAGAATGAATTATTGTGCTTCCAATTCTTTTTCCAAGATGAAACTACAAACAGTAATATAAATACTGATATGTTTAAAATTTATAAAGCAGCACAGTATCAGCAAATGTAATCCTAAACTTTGTTTCAACAGGACACTGCACTTTCTCTTCATATTTGTAGAACTTTCACCCATTTTTTTTTAAACTGACAGATTGGTCCAGATGATAGAATCATTTGTCCAATGCAATCATCAAATATTACTCTAGTAGAATGCTTTTGCTAGGTATATAGAAAAGATTACATTTAAATTCTTGCTTCAAAATTGGTTGAGAAAGAATCAATCTAGTTGCCCAGAACTGAGACTCTGAAAATGGCACAAAATAAGTGGTAGAAGATAGACTTTCAAGCTAGATATTTCATGTGTAACATTCTTAAGCATAGGGCTTATTAAACATTTTTTCACTTATGTTGTTTTTTGAGCTGGTGAAAAAAATTTCTCTATTCCATTTCCAGGATGAAATTTTTGCAATCTTAAACAAAAGAAATTAATAAAATAATGAACATTTACTAATAATTACTTAAAAAATTTCAAAAATACTTAGAAATATTTACTTAGAAAAGTCTGAAAGAAAAAGGTTCTAGAAGAAATTTAATGATCTTGAATCTTTTTCATGTGATCCCCCCACCCACCCACAGATTTATGATTCACAGTTAATGAAAACATTTTATAACTTATAGAGATAATTTTCTTTTTTTAATAATATGGCAAAATCTTTGGATTCACACAAGCACACAAATTTCATTTATCTTTAACAAACATACTTCATAGCTAAGAAAAACAGCAATTAATATATGTATCAATTTTCTAATTTTAAGTTTTATTAATTCTCTCTGACCAAAATTATTTGTTCAGTAAAAAAAACAATACTAAAACAAAAATACAAATAATATGCATTTAAAATTATTCATTTCATCCATATTAATATATTAAAATTATTCATTACCATATTACATTTTAGAAATAAGAAAATAATAGCAGCTGATCCTTATTAAAAGCATATTACTCTGATGATACCATTTAGGTAAAAACAACTTATTAAAATATATGCAATTATGAAATGAGATAAAGAATTTTCACCATTAATTATCTTTATTTTTTTATTATGATTAATTTTTCTTCCATAGGAAAATTTTCTTAAAAATTCTTAGGTAAAAAACATAATTTTTTTTTTCTTTCTTTCTTTACAAAAACTTACAAATGTGGCTCAAAATTATATGTCTGTTCGTCTCATTTCACACAAATTTATGCAATTCCAAAACAACTCACAAACAAGCAGCTGGATAGTAAGAATTGCAGGTAATTTTATCAGATCAATACTATAAATAATTTTGAATGGCAATTTAAAAATGCATGTTACACAAATTCCAATAAATATATGAAATTATTTCCAGGAACCAGTGTTCTACTCATCACGATGTATTTGTAATACAGTGAAGAACCAAATTATATACATATGAATTTAAATAAAGTAAATGACTACTTTGCAAAAAAATAGCAAGATATTTACAAAATACACAAATCACTCAGCAAATAACATTATAAAATGAAGTGAATCTTTAAAAAAAAAAAGGGCCAAAATACATGACATCCCAACAAAATTCAATATTAAAGAAATACATTCAATTGCAAAAAACCCTTACAGAAAGTATCAATCAAATAATAAGAGCATTTGAAGTGCAAATGAATTAACTAACAATGAGAAAAATATTCAAATTTGGACTGCAAACTATATCAGAATGATATATATGACAAAATTCAATATCATTGATGTGATGTCCGAAGCACCATCCTGGTGGTGCTCCCATCATCACTAAACTCAGAAAATAAGAAGCCATCTGATTCCTGCCGGCAGAACCGGATAAACCTCGGTCATGTAAAAAATGTTCGTCAATGTAAAACAGCCCAGCCATTCGTCAGGTACTTCATAAAATTCAATTATTATGATATAGATTGCAATTTTTGAAGGATGATTCATCTGTTTAGTATTAATCTTAACCAAACTTTCTCCAAGGGCCCGTGAGAGTAATCTGTTTAGTAGATACCTGTTTCTCGAGCCATTTAGAGTTGCATGTCTCTACATTTATAAGATTTGAAAAAGTGTGGTATCTCTACCACAGAAAAGAACAAGAAATAGGCAACCAAACAGTAGTTATGAACAGTAACAAGATTACAATAAAAGTAGGTGTGTTACTGGTGTTTAAAGGGGCACTTCATGAGACATAAAGTATTTAATTTGACACAGATATGCTTCAGAGAATGGGCATATTAGCCTCCAAATATTTTTTTTAAAAATGTAATTAATTGTAAGTGAAGCAAAATGTGATATTACATCATATTATCATATACCATCTATATATATATATACACTAGTCGCCTTTGGCGACCAGTCGATTCGCCAGTATTACAGCTCGCTACAATTTTCAATTAAATATTTTAAGTAACTGGTCTCTTAATAGATTTTCAAACAAAACATTTTTAATCTTCAAATTTTGATAGTCATACCAAACTTATACTGTTGCTTAGATTCTTTCCTTCAATTTACTATAATTTGTTGTCATTTGCGGTAAAACCAAGCATTTTATTTTATTTATCATTTTTATTGTTATTTATTTATTATTACTATTATTGAATATGAGTATTGCAAACAGAATCGCTCGGTATTTAAGTCTTATGTGAACTACAAAATATTTTTCATAATTTATGTAATATCTCAAAGAATAATTCAACAAAAATTTCTCAGATTCAGCATAAAATGCAGTTTTTAGTTTTGCTTTCAAAAGGATTGAAATGAAATCAATAATAATATTTTGTTCCGGCCTATAAATATATTTCAAAAATTATGAAGTATAAACTTAATGCAGTAAGGTATCATATTCCGAGAAATATTCTGGACACACCAAATTTTAAATGAATGAATGCTTCTATTTTCCACGATCAACTAAGACTTATTTATGAAGTTTTGAATGTTAAAAATTTAGAAAAACTCAACATTTTCATAATCTTAGGCAAATTAATCTTCAGAAACCTGCGCGCTGATTGGCGTATTTTCTTTGAAACGATCGATGGAAAATCTAAAACTATCCTTTTTTTTATTGAATAGTTGTATTCAAATTTTCATAAATCAGTCAGTTTAAGTGATTGATTTAGTTGATTGGAAATTAACTCTTTTTATTTAAAATATTAGTGTTACAAGAACATTTTGTTAAACGTGATTTCCACAGCAGAAGTTTTATGTAAAATCAAAAATTCGTTATTTATTAGAGCATTTATTGAATCAAGTTACATAAAATATAATCATTTTCCATTTAGACCATTTTAGCAGATCTGTGTCTTACTAAAGGTTTACAAATTAGCTGTGTGGCCCTGATTTGAATGGATATCCTGTTCATATTAAACAAAACTTGCCTTAAAATAAAACTGATTTATTGGATTAATAATATAGAGAGTGTAAAAGATCATAAAATAATTTTTCTTGAATTTATTTTTTAGAAAAAATAATACTTCTTATTTGTTTCATTTTCTACAGACACATGCCGAAAATTATATTTTTGCAGATTTCATTTCCAAAAAGATTTAATTTATTTTTAATTGGAGCTTTAATCAATATAATGGCAACACTTTGAAAAAAGCTAATTTTTTCCCATGAATGCGAAACGTGCTCGTGCAGCTTAAATTTTATTTTCATTTTGTACGAAAAAAATTGTTGAAAAATAGAGTTAAAATATTTATTTAAAAATTCATTAAAAATAGAAATTTAATTTTAAGGTTAAAACATTGGTATCATTTAAAAGATAAATTTTTCATCTTTAACTTCGTGTAAAAATCTTTCTTGTGCGGTAATATTTTCGGATGCTATAGCAGAAACACGCCAAAATTTCGCTTAATTTTTAAATAAAGAAAATTCTAATTAAAAATTCGAAAAAATAACCCCCAGGTGCACATTCCCGGTCTCCAAGGTATACACGTGCCACATTTGGTAGCTGTAGGTTGAATGGTCTGGCCTGTAGAGCGCCAACACACACACACATTGAGCTTTATTATAAGTATATATATATATACACAGGGTGTTTCAGTGAACCGTTTCAGAACTTCTAAGAGGGGTAAGGTACATCCTGAAAATTCGAAATCATAGAGCAATGTGGGGTCGGAAATGCTTTCCTGAAGCGGTGTTGTACACAGAAGCACCATAAAGAAAAGAGATCATAAATGAGAAATCGTTTTAATAATACATGAAAAGAAGCAAAAGGTACATGGATTAAAGTAAGTGTTTGAAGTTTCTTCCACGGGCTACAATGCACGCCTCACATCTCCGACGCATGGACATCCAAACATTCTGGAATACTCCATGCAGCTACTGCGATTCTTGCAACGAGCTCCTCAGCAGTGTCAATGGGGGTGTCATAAACTAGCGATTTCACATGACCCGAGAAATAAAAATCAAGACATGATAAGCCGGGTGACCGAGCAGGCCAACGCACGGGACCCCCACGTCCGATGCGCCGTTGACCAAATGTGACATCCAGGTAATTACGAACATCTCCGCTATAATGGGCAGGGGCTCCATCGTGTTGGAACCACATTGTCTATTGCGTCGATGCAGAAATCTGTTCGTCTCTCAAAAGTTGTGGCAATACTTGCTGCAGAAAGAGCAAGTACGTAGGTTCGGTTAGACGACCCGGTAACAGGTAAGGTCCGATGAGGTGATCTCCCACAATACCGGCCCATGCATTGACCGAAAATCGATTCTGTGCTGCACTACGTCGTATTGCATGCGGCTTCTCGATTGCCCAGATATGGTCGTTATGCGTGTTGGAAATTCCTTCCCTTGTGAAGGATGCCTCATCGGAAAACAACACTTCAGCAGGAAAAAGGGGATTTGTAGCACATTTTCCCAGGTACCACTGTGCGAAAGCAATACGAGGTACATAATCCTCCGGTTTCTGTGTCTGGACACGCTGCACGTGAAACGGATGCATGTCTTCTGCTCGGAGAATCCTCCAGACGCTGCAATGGGAAACCCCGACTGCGTTTGCTACACTTCGTGTACTCGTTCTTGGATTCCCCTGTACATGCTTCAGCACATTCTGTTCGGCGTCTGTAGTCCGTGTTGTTCTTACCCTGTCCCTGTGAGCTCTTTCTAATGTACCTGCCTCAGCTAACCTCTGGTGCAGTCTTGCAAAGAAATTATGACTGGGAACGCCTCGTCGAATATCGTTCCGCGTACAAACGCTGTGCGACTGGCCCACCACAATTTGTAGCCCCCTATGCCAAATGCATATCGGCTAACTCTGCGATCGTGTAATCATCCATCCTACTAAGTTGGCGTTCTTGTGCGAAATGAAGATTCCCTGCACGAAAGCTCGGACTTTTCGTACAACGCCATCTATCGCGTCAGGAAAGCATTTCTGACTGCCCATGGGTATATGATTTTGGTTCGTCAGGATGTACCCTACCCCTCTTAGAAGTTCTGAAACGGTTCACTGAAACACCTTGTATAATGGCATATTTTTCTAAGCAATTATTGTTTTTATTTATTTATTTTGCAAAATTCCCAACTACAATGAAATTTAAACCCTTTTCATTATTTTACATCATTTCATTTTCATTATTACTACATTATTAAAGGAATGAAAGGTTCAATAAGGTTTGAGAGTGTATATGAAAAATGAAGAAGTCAAATCACAATAATGCAAATCTTTCAATGAGAGACATCAAATGTGGGTATGAGAAGCTTCCAGGAAGTTAGCTCATTCTTGCATCTGTGGAGGATACATTAAGACAGTTGGATTTTCATTTTCATGACAAGATATACTTCCTAAACAGAGGGCCATACCATGGTCAATCATGGACAGCCATCAGGACTCAACCTTAATCCCTGCCTCCAAGGTGGCCTGATAATAGCTACTTGATTCATTCTTGGATCCTTTCTTTAATAGATTCATTATGACACAATTACAATATAGCAAAATACAGCATGCAATTAAAAGATATATGATTTGTACAGCTACATTTTTGTTATTGTCAGAGGATGCAAAAGTACTTGACTCCATAGAAAATGTATATATATAATAAGCATAATAACAAAAGATATTTTGTTGTGGGGATGATGAATATCAAGTTTTCACTTCAATTCTCAAAATTATTGTAAGTACATTTCTTAAAAAAAAGAGAAATGATAATATGGGATTTTAAAAGAGTGCACAGTCAAATGTTGCGTCATCAAAAAAAACCATGAAGCAAGGCAGGTTACATTTATTATGTGCAGTGCGTGTGTGTTCTTCATGTTTCCAGAATGAGTCATCAGAAAAAGTCATAATATATTCAATTTTAGAGCATTTGGAACCATTAAACATCATCATGGAACAAATAATGTAAACTAATTAACCACTCAGTGTTAATTTTAACAAGAAAATATCAGATAAATGAATTTTTTAAGAATTATAAAAGAGTTTTCAGAAACAAATCAAAAATTAAATAAAACAAAAAAATGATACAGTAACATTTTTATAAATAAACAACAGATAAAAATACCTTTTCTCATAAAACCAAGAGCATAATTATAATCAGAATCAAGAACCTTTGTTCCAACCAGTAATTTTTTATCCATGATGCCACTGAAACAATAAAATTAAAATTCAATAAGACAAAACACAGCCAGATGAAATTCTAATGAAAAATTTAAGTTTAATAAGGTGCTATGCAATTATTAAAAGTAATCAATTATTATGTGTTATGTAATTATTAATCAAAAAAGGGAAATCAAATTACATATAACTAACTACAAATAAATTTAAGTATCTTGATTACTGTTATTCATACAGTATTCTTATCTCCAGTATAGTGGTAATATGAAATGCTAGAATGTTTTGATACAAATAAGAAATTATGGATACTTCTAGGTATATATGTCAATGAACATTTAAGAACACATTTTTAATATACATTTTAGTGGCAATGACTTTGAAATAAATATAAGAAATTCAGAAGAATTAACTACTAATCTTCTTTGCATAAATTTAATAATATGAGTAACTAGCTTTTATTAAATGTTGTTTAAACAAAGTTTAAATAGCATTGACTTTTAAAAGTACAACAAAATTCTAAAATAATAATAAATGTATACATGCAATGAATTAAGCATTATTTTTAAAACACCAGAGAGACTGAGCTTTGATCGCCAGTTTGTGCCTGTGTGTGTGTGCGTGCAAAACTGTGATTTTTCAAAAAAAATATTCAGATATCATATATGAATATTTTTCAATCTTACATACATAAGAACTGTCATTTAAATTTTAAAAAACCCAGTAATGTGCTTGGTTTAACATGTTATTCAAATTGATTAACACCATATTTGCAAGTTTGAGATAAAATGTGACCCAATATTCATATTCAGATAATGTCATATAGTGCCATCTCGCAAAATTTTGAAGTACCAGTAGATTTAACACCCTATGACAACAATACAAGTACCACAAAAAATTATGAGATGGCTCTATATAATATTGTCAACATAAGAATAGACAGGAAAAGGTTTTGATAGATAATTATAAAATATGTTGCTTCATGTGTAAAAATGTTTTTTCAGAAAAATCTCTATAGATAAACTCGAAAAGAAAGACCTTATCTAAATATAAAACTTGATCTAAATTGTTAGAGTCATTTCTGAGATCTGTGAAATAAATTTATATATACAGTGAAACCTCTCTGGAACAGCCACTCTTCCATTTCAAGAAAATTTTTCCACTCAGTGAGAGTGGTCGCTTTGAAGGGTTTTCTTTACAATTGTAAGATAATTGCTAAAATACATAATATAAATAAATCTGAACATTAAAAATGAAAATTGAAACTTATATAAAGATAAAATATACTGAAAAGTAATGTAATTTGACTCTGTTTTAAGTTTTTAACAGCAGCATTAAGGATATAAGGTACATATACAAAATGAAAAAGAAAAAAAAAGGTTTTGTTCAGTTCAGTTTAGTTATATTAACGTCCCATTGTAAGGCAACACTAGAGCTATTTTGGGACAGACCTCGTAATTCTGAATCGTGGTCAGATGATGAGGATGACACCTGAACTGGTACCCCCCTCTCCTCATGCAGGGGCACGTTTGGCCCTGACAGATTTAATGAGCAACAGACCCTCTTACACGACGGTTCTTCGGCGGAATCGGGTCTCGAACTTGAAAACCTACGGCTCATGACCTGCAACATTACCACCAGTGAAAGTAACCCAAAAAAAAGAAAATGAATTATCAGTAGAAGCAAAGGAACATGGCAACACTAATTTAGACAACAATAAACTGGTAGATCAGGTTGGAAGAATAAACATTTCCCAACACTAATGCATTCTTTGAATTGGAAGTTTTGGGACATGGATACTGTAAAAATTTGTACAATTACTTTATTTTCAGTTTCAAAGAATCCGTGACAAAACAAAGAAAAATTATTTTTAAAACAAATTATGGATAAGACAGAAAAAAGCTATCACAGTCTAGCTGGTTATATATTAAATTTATATGTTAGAAATGGAGAATGCTTACCTCTCAACTTTCTAAAATGCTCCAACAGAAGCATATCAATTTTACCATATATTCTAAAAATGTTTTAGAAGTATTAAAAATTTTCTGTTTCCTAAATAGATTTTAGATCATCATTGAAATGTTTTATAGCAACAATATCAGAAAAGGATTTATACAGTGATATTCTAACTGCATTTATTAATGAGAATATTTTTCTGTGATTAATATATTTTTTTTGAAATTTACAGTTAACTATATAAATTTCTCCCAAAAAATATGTCAAATATTATTTTTACTTGTTTGACTAGTAATGTGCACATAAACAAAAACAAAGCTAAAAATATAAATGTAGCATTTAATGTATACTTCAGACTTCTATGGTAATGAGAAGAAAATAAATAATTCAAACTATACATAATGATTTTATATGCAAATAGAAATGAAAATATATAAATAAAGATTACATAACAATTTTCTTGGATCTGTGTGCTAAATATGGCGCTTCTTTCTGTTAGATTGACGACATAATGAAGAAGACCTTAAGATGTATTCTAAAAAAATGCTTCCTCTTATAGAGAGAATTTGCACAAAATTTGTTTAATATTTTTGTATAGAGGTTGTATGTTAAATTCACATTACTAGTCAGCTTTCTGTTATTATTATTATTTATGGTATTCACATGATCAGACTAATACATAGACATAATCATACTAAGAACTTTTTTTGTTTAAACCCAATGTTTTAAATATCAATATTTATGAAAAGCCTGAAAACAAATTAATTACACTACCTTTTCTTTTACAATTTATATAAAAGAAAAAATAAATTTTCAAATCTAAAATTGATTTCATTTTTTAAATACAGGTGACACAATATTTAAACAACTGGAAATAAAACATTTGAAAGCCCATCTCATTAAACAAGCGTCTCACTTTTTATGTTTTATAGGCTTTTCTAAAATTGCCCTCGATAACTCTTAAACTTTAAAGAGGTTTACATCAATAAATAACTTCAGCAATAAACATTTTGAAATTAAGCAGAAAATCTTAAGGAACAAATTATTTTCATTTGAAAACTGATAATAATGTCAACATAAAAAAAAATTACCTATTAAAATAGCATTCTCCATTTGAGTTCTGGCCATCGACATTGTACGCTATCTGCTCACCTCTGCTGGTGTCATAATTGCTTGCATTGATGTCAATGCCAAATTCTAATTCCACCTATATATATTTTTCATCAAGTTTAAAAG
>JAPMOR010022919.1:0-10594 GCA_026543865.1 Argiope aurantia | reverse complement strand
TTTTTGGAAATTATTAGTCTGCGACAAAGATAGTTCAAAAACACTTTGAACTAAGATAAAATATAGCATATGATTTTTGCAACAAATTTTGTGTAAAATCTATTCCGAGGAAGTCTGGTTCTCGGATGTAAGTTATCGTGTTAAATGCAAAGCCATGGAAGCTAAATAAATAAAATTCTGCCAACAGATTTAACATCTATGATATCGACACCTGTCAAACTTCACACAATGAGGGGTAGAACCTCCATACGCATCTTCATATATTCGAAAACTCAAAAATTCAATAAGTTAAATATATCAAATTTAACATGCGATTCCATAGCTATAGGTGCAGTTCTGTGGAAAATGTTTTCAGTGGGTTGGTAATAATGAGTCTAGAACACGAATTCAATTTTCAGATACTATCAACCTGCATGCTAGGGATAAATTGCCAAAAATAAAAGAATCAGAAGGCATATTTAGTAAAAAAAGCTAAAGATTAATATTTCGTAATTATGGTGCGCTAGTGCCAAGCAAGAAGTTATCTGGAATAACCTCTATTAGATAGTCTACGAGAAAATTTCAGGGATTCTGCTCGCGTTGGGTTTCAAAACATTTTTGAATGAGTCGTCTCTATCCAAAGAAATAAAGCATATTTAAGACGATTTACAGTTGCAATATTTTTAATGCAACTGTGAATAACATGTTCATTTTCTTATAATCTGTTGGAGAAAACGCGTCTAAAATAGCAACTCGACTTTATTACAAAGTATGTGAGAAAGATTGAGAGACCATCCCTGTTGGTTTTGATAGTTACGTAAATGGCAAGGAAAAGCAGAATTTTTGTTTTTATGGTAAAATAGACATTTATTCATTTGTCATTTTTAATTTAATAAAATAGATAATAAGTAGCATCTCTCGGGGACTTTTGGAATTTATAATCTTAGGAAAGTTTTAGAAGTCAGTAAAAAATGCTGATTTTCACAAAACTATAAAAGCAGAATACAACAAAATTACCAAACAAGATTTTATTTACAAAATTCATTAATACAAATACTGAAACAAGATTATAATATTGAAAATTATAAAGTTAATATAACATTGAAGTAAATACATATATGAATATGAAAGTACTCAGATATGTGCAAATATACAACATAAAAATAGCATTTATTACTTTCATATTAAATACATTCATTTGAAATAAAGATTGTATATAAAAATAAAAAAATATTAACAGTAAATACATGCGAAATACCAGGAGTTTGTTCAAAGACGGAAAATAAACTGAGGTAAAGTTACCTTAATGATATCGACAATGCAGTTTTTATGAATTATTATAACAATATTATGAATTTCAAAGAAAATATTCCAACGATATTTAGCAATTCAAAGAAAACTATCTTGGAAGTTTTGGAATTTATTTTGTAATTTCATAAGATTTTGTACAAATTTTAAATATTTCAAAATTATTCAGATTGCTATTTTTATATTCATGGTATGTTTCATGTTCGCAACACTGGAATCTTTATATCTTAACGCTCAGAGACATCCCGGAATTCCCCAGATTGATAAAAATCCGCTGATTTTTAAACTTAAATATCTTTTGATTGATTCGTTTAGCTGAATTTGAATTTTTTTTAAAGAGGGGTGCAATCTAGCAGTAAGAGAAATCGACATCAAGATTCATAATGATAAATGAATTATAAATTAAAGATTAAAAATTTAAGTTAATCAAATACCAATTTAAGACACTAATCAAAATGTATATAAAAATTATTAAATTTAATAGCATTATTAGGCAGATAAGTTCTATTAGAGAAAATGTTTGTCAATTATTGCATCCATTCTAATCGGTCTAGGTTATTATGACATCCTTCATTAACATGATTGAACATTAAGCAGTGGTATCCAGATTTCCGAAATATTTCATATACAAAAATGCCATCCATATTTCCCAACTGTAGTTTTTGGAAATTGTAAAAATTCCTTTAAAGCGTATTCATCACCATGTTGATCAGGCATGGCGATCAAATGCTTTTTCTTAATTTGATGGATTTCTGATTGACTGGCTAGCACAGCCATCAGTCATCCTTTGTTGGAAAACCACCGAAAAAGAGCTGTAAAATTCCTTACATTTTTTTAATGCATTTCTAAGTTATCAGAATTTTACGAATAATTACAAAAAATGAGGCTTAGATTTCGCTTCTAAAAATATTAGGCTCAATTTTTTTTATGGTAAACTAAACAATAAAGGATGTTATAATAAAGAATTTGTAAAGGATGCAACAAATGGAGTCGTGATTTGACGATATATTTTGCTTAAATAATTACAAGTATTTAAGAAATAGCTGAAATTTAAATGTTAATGCCAGAAATTTAAATTATATTGCAGGTTATAATTTAATATCTTAAACTATCTGATTTTAGATTTAAATGCTCCAGAGCATCGAGGTAAGGAATAGCCCTTTCATAGCAAAACTAAATCGCATGTTCATTAAATCTGTGATTACTAAAAATAATTGGTCGTTCTAAAATATACAATTTAATTCAGACAACATCAATGAAGGTTTTTAAGTCAGATATTGCAAAGCTTTCAGATGTCACCAATTATTTGTAACCAATATGGCATCATAGGAAGTTTATTTCCATCTGAAAATTTTATTTGATTTTCTTTAATTTAAACTTTTTCCTGATATTCCTTTTAACACTGATTTATTGAACGTTTTTTCGCAGTTATTAATATATCATAGCAAAACTTATACAGACAAAATGCAATAAAAAATTATTCCTTTTTGCGGTCGTTCATTTTTTTCAAACTCTTTCATTTCTTTATATCTAGATATTTAAAACAATTAAAATTAAAACATTTCTTTATCCAATTTTCTCCATAGCCATTTACAAAATGTGCGCAGAAGTATCAGTAATTTTCATCACCATTTCAACCAATTATTGTCAACACATTTTATTTTAGAGTCTTAATCATGAAGAATTCAGACTTAATGTCTGTGATATGAAAAGGAATTCATTAAAAGCAAATAAATGGCTTCAAGTTTAAATAACTTTGATTCTTAAAATATAGATGTCAAGTTCTTTTAACATAAATTCTTAACACGAAGCAAGATAGGCAGACAAGACTGAAATTGCTTATCCGACAATTATTCAAATATAAGGAATAATTCCTTACATAAATTACACATTCTTTTCAAAGTGATGCTATAGAAATTTGAGATTTTTACGATACTCTACTTTTTCAGTTTTAGTTTTACAAATCAAATCGTTTAGTTCAATGAAATTTTTAAAAGGTTTTCCCAATTCTATGAGAATTTTAAGTGAATTATTGAATCTATAGAATATCAATATAACAGCACAAATATACATTTACATTCACAAAATCATCAAAATTCAAGACTATTATTTTATCACAATTTTAAGTGATATGAACATACGGGCAACAATATACGACAATGGATGAAGTAAATGTAAATATTAAAAGTATAATTGAAAGGTATGACAGTCATTCAGGCACTAGATCTTTCAAAGAGTTAAATCTGAATTTAAAAAATGTAAGCACAAAACTTGCTTAGAATACAGTAATTTTTTTAGAAATTAAAATAATCTCAAAGAATAAAAATAGAAGTAATTCGAGTTCCAGTACTTGACATTTCGGTTGATTTTTTGCGCTCACAAATAAACTGAAAATATTAGTATTATATCTAAAGGTAGATTAGTTGGAGAATAATTTTAAAAATTTGGAAGCAACGACGAAGGAAATATTTAAATACTAATTATTATAACCTTTTTTGAAGAATTTTAACAATGACATCGATTTTTTCCAATATGATCATTCAATTTTTAATAACTACTTATGAATCTGATAAGCTAAACTCAGTTTCAGAGAGCGAGTCATGAGAAAGCTTGAAAACTAGATTTAAGCTAAAAACAGAATAATATGTGTTCTTAAAATGCTGAAATATATCAAAAATGACTTATTGAACTTGGTTATACAAAAGCCGTGAATTAGACTCCAACAGATTTCGTTTTGTTATTGTAGCCAAAATTCTTGATGAATAGATTTTAGAAAGTAGATATTAATTTAAACGCTAAACATTCATTTTAAATTTGAGTTTAATAACTCGTTACAATAGTTTGGAAATAAAAGTATTTCGTAAAGTACCATTTCAGAGCATGAAGAAAAAAAGCAATCAACACTAGTCTTTCCAGGTGGTCATTATTTTAAAAGATAGTATGAAAGCCAGAGATTTGCTTGCATTTCGTGATAAATATCGGCAGTTGCGTATTTTAACTAGATTTATCTTTTAAGTTTAGAAAATGGAATTTTCTCCTCACTTGCAAAGTTTCAGAAAGCAGCAATGTAAAATAAGATTTTTGAATATCAGTGCACATAGTTTTAAAGTAAGCTAAATTGCATTTCCCTCAGTTACCAAGTTGAGTTTATAATTCTTTGTCAAACATCTTAATAGATTTTGAACGAGGTATAATTTATAAGTTCCCAAGTTGTCAGCAAAAATTACTATTCGATGTTGTTCCATTGATATCATACACGTAAGAGTCATGAACTTCAGTCTTGATGTCGATATAGGATCATTTCTTAGCAATGTTGTAAAAGATTCATCTCATTCCAAACTTCTTCGAACAATATCTGAAAAGAAAACAGGAATTAATGCAACTTAAAAATTAATGTATTCGTTTTAATGAGTGAAAAAAACAATATAGCAAGAGCTGTGATTTGCCGAAGTAAACTATACAAAAATTTATCAAAAAACAAATTCAAGGTTTAAGTATCAATACCAATGCATACATTAGATAATTTCTTTAGAATCCGTTTTCTAGTGCATAAATATATGGAATTGAAACGCGTAAGAGTTTTAATTATAGTAAAACTTAATCACTAAATATTTATATTAAAATTCATCTAGGATTTCCATGACCTCTGCATGTATCAGATCAAAGCGAAAGTAAAATGCAGTGCAAGTGATAAGCGTGTTATTACACATTTTTTTTTAAATGACAAATATTTTCATTTCCGGTAAAAAAAAATTTTTACCGGAATTTATTTTGGCACTATTGAATTTCAACTTACCAAGTCCCTGAACTTTCGAAGGTGTTTTTTTTTTTTCAAACTACAGATTTTCTGCATATCTTGGAAATCTGGCCTCGATCCAAGATTGGTGTGGAACTGAAAATAGTGTCTGAAATTAAGAAATCAGCAGCAACAAAGAGTGAATCGTTTTTCTCTGCAGCATAATAATCAGCAAATGTTGATGAATCCACATAACTATGCGTTCATTGGCGTTATATTTCACTTGAGTATAAATATACAGTGACGTGCAATCTGTTTTCCATTGCTTGCAAGTATTTGAAGGAATGTTCAGGGCAAAAGCTTGAAACCAAGTCCAGTAGATAGCATTTATTCCATAATTATGTAAATGTATGGATTATTTATTATCTTCAATCCCACATAATTTAAGCATGCTTATTTTTATATATCAGTAAAATTTATGGTACTGAATATTTCCAGGTACGTTCATTTGATCCCAGTGATTGAATAAAATGCATCTAAACAGGAAAGTTAACCAGTCAAAATTTGCAGAGCAAATCCATTACAATTTTCATAAAAGGTCTTACGTTGCAAGTAGTTAAGAAGAAAGGTAATATCAAGCACTGAAAGTGATAATATAGTCAAAAATGGATTTTACTGATTCTTCAACAGTAGAAGTTCATTTTCAGTCTTTGTCGTAGGGAAATATATGAAGAAAAATTACGTCCAAAGTAAATCTAAGATAGAGTGTTTAAAATTTTCGAACTGTTTAGATTTCAATTCCTGTAAAAGAAAGTGAGATCAAAGACAAGATTTTAATGTTTTTTTCTAACTCGATTTGTTCCATTTCCCCGAGGGTCACTCAGAAATCTAATATTATTGATAGCTTATTTCTAAACAAGTTTTTTTCCTTCTGTTATTTCATCTAAGTCACTATTCGATTTACATTAACAGAACAGATCAAAACGATATAAACGAGTTGGAAATATGTAAGCTTTTCTGAAGCTCAACAGAATTTTGTTTTATTTGTTTATGTAATTCATTTTCAGGAAGATTCAGTTATGTCAGCAAGATTTCTTTTCTATCGCCGATTTCATCCGCGAACTTGTCTATGACAACTGCCACACGCAACAATTTTTTTTTCTTTAAAAAAAGTTTGTTTAGATAGTTCAATAGATCAACTCATCTGAATTTCTAGAAATTTCACGATTTACTAGACCACTTTTGAAGATTCTTATAAATCAAAATAAAGGATATTTTATGATGAAATCCATTCCTTTCTGAAGAGGAAATATTTGCTTTGAAGTTTGTGAAGAACTCATGGGATGTTCACATTTTAATTCTCATTTATCCACAGCGGCTTGAGAATGTCACAGGTATACAGGATACATCAGTCATAGATTGCACAAGTCAGAATAATCAATTCTGGAATCCTTAAAAAACCAGCTGTGACATTAGGAAATAAATTTTGATTATTCATTCAGACAGTTTCGGGATACGATTCTAATGCATTTTCAAAATTTTCGATTTGATAAAATCAGAATAAAACGCCATTTTGAAAAACTGAAAGGGAAAAGAATGAATAATTTATGAAAAGGAATGATTTCGTTCTCCTTACTGTTGAAAATTCACCTGTATACTGTATTTCCTTATTGTTGAAAATTCCTTTTATGTAGATTAGTAGCTAAATAAATTATATAAAATAGGTTTTATTTGATTAAAAAATTGAATTACTAGCAATCGTTTAAGGGTTTCATTTCCAGTTCTCGTTGCTACTTTAGGGATTGATCATTTTCTTGAAAAAAATGAAATCATTTCATTCCAGTTAAAAATCTTGATATTCATGTTGCCACCGAACACGAAAAACCTCAGCATGATTTTGTTTCGAAATTTTATATAATCTCAAATGCCATGTCCTACACATATACATATAAGGGAGATTCATCTTGATTTTACCTTTATCAAATTACTATAGCGCGGTTCTTTAGAAGTAATCAACATAGGTCAGTCCATTAAAACGAATCAAATATTTGTTCATATACTCGGAACCTGTCTACATTCCAGTTCCTATGCACCATTTGGATATATCCGAAAAATCTACCCTTATATAAATGTAATTCAATCTGAATGTACAGAATCGCTTTCGATACAATTACTGTTTTTATTTATGAATAAATGCACGGTTCTTTTATAACATCGATGTTCGAAGTTGTGTCGAATCGCAGACTGGGATGGGGCATAATGTCTCCTATAGATGGATAATTATTAGAATTTAAAAAGAGTTGAAAGAATGAGATAAACGTTTCCTTTTGTATTTGAATGATAATATTTCGGGACCATAAAAATATCGGGTCAAAAATTTCCGTTCTTCAAATCATTTCGAGAAGAGATTATTTAATAAAAGTTTCACAAAAGAAATATTGGAATTTCATATTCCAAAAGAATGAACTCGAGATAGATAACCGTTAATAGAACAAATTGATAACCGTTAGGCTAGAATCATTTCTGGAGTTAAAACATATGAAAAACAAAGAAAAGATAAGATTTTTTTCCAACAAAAAAAATCAGTTGTCCGGTATTATATTTCTAAATTAACTTTATCTAATAGAAAAACGAGTAACGAAAAATAAGAGGATTCTACTCTCCTATTATAGAATTTTGAAATGAATGAAAATAAAAAGATTTTTAATCTGACTTCGTGCGAAGCAATATTGGGAAGATAAGATTCAGCCTCTGAAATCTATCCCTCGATCTGAGTCTCCGGTTACTGAGCTTACATGGATATTTAAAAGAACAGATAAAAGCATTTATTCAAAAAATAACAGATCGCTGCTATTTGATATCCAATAATCATTAACAATTCCTGTCAATATTTTTTATTGATTTTTAGAACCCAAAATCCTTAATTGTTCTCTAATATCAAATCAAAATTCATTGCTTACAAAATTTCTATGAAAGTTTTTGATTTCATCAGACTTAATGTGAGCTATTTAATTTCAAGTTTGTGTTATCAAAATTGCAGAAAATCCAAACATAGTATATTTTACGTTTGTGACATCCAATCCAAGATTAAAACTCCTAATTGTAGAGAAGTTTATCCTCTTATCGACAGCAATGTTTCCTTAAGGGCTGTAAACTATCATTCTAGCCAGTTAAATGTTTACTCTTAATGGATTGCTCTTACTGATGGATTTTTCGATTTCGTACCTAGCCATTCCATCTAAAGCTATTTCTCTTGGAGAAAAAAAAAGACTGTGTGCTGCTCTGTCTTATTTCATTTCAATGTACAATTCTTTGTCGATTCATTCAGTTTTCCATCAAGATTCTTGGTGACAGTTCGAGATTTACAGCAATTAGACATTTCACCGGTAGATAGCAGCACAATTTCTAGCAAGCTGCAATAATATTGTAAGAAATAGGAAAGTGCTCAAGAATGGGAAGACAGCATTTTGGGGTGGGAAACCATTATACAGGGCGGCTTTATACTTTTTCTATAAACTAGAAATTTATCCCAAAATATACATGACCATATTTTTACCTATTACTAAAACTTATCTGCATCTATCAGAATGATAAAGCAATGATTTATTAGACCCTAATGTGCCGAATGGCCACGACATATGAAAGATATTGTCGATTTATATAAATATATAAAATTGGTTTTCCATAATACTGACACTTTAGTACCCGGGAGTATTTTGTAACTATGTTTTATATGTTGAACAAAAAGGATCAATATTAAATTGAAGAAACGTTTTAAAATATAGAGAAAGATCATTCAAGGGTTTAAATTTTTGATGATTCAAAAAATTTGAAAATACTGCATTTAAGTTGCCGGGCTAGATATATTTATAAACGAACATACGAACACTCGAGATTTCCGAAAACAAATTTGCTCAATATTCTGCTATTAGACAGAAAGACAAATTAAGATTCTTTAAGTTCTATATAAATCCATAAAATAAGATTTTAATCTATGATTGGCATAAAATGCTTGGACCAAGCTAGCTAAAGTAGAAAAATAAAGACATTAAACGGATATAATTAAACCCTGTAGTTTACCGAATACAACTTTAAAATTCGTGTTAAATCCCAATTAAAATTGAGATTATTCGAACTTCTTTAATATGAATAATTCTATTTAGTAAAATTGACAATTATATAACCGTTTAAGTTTATGCTTCATAATCTGATTTCTTATAAAAACACGATTCCAAATATATTATTTTGGGCATCTTTCATTTTCGAAACCATCATGGAGGCTTTGTTAAATGATTAACTTTTAATGAATTTATTTTCATCCATACAGAAGACATATCCGTTTGGAATATCTTGGAATGAAATACGCATTGAATTTCGAATTTTATCATCAAAGTATCAAATTAGAAAAAGTTCAGCGAGATTTTTTTATACGATCCAAATTTTTAGATCCCGTAAATAAAAATTCCTTTAGGGGATGCGTAGGGATAAAATTTCTTATTTTTTTTTGGCAAAGAAAAGAAAATTTCTCGTAATAAACTGAAACAAACATGCGATGATTTACAAGAGATTATCGAAATTAATCATAAAACCGTATTTCTTTCACATAATTCATCAAATGAAACGTAAATTATGACATTCCGCAATTACATTATGACATTTCTGAAAAATTAGCACACAAAAAGCTTCTGTATTCTCTCTCTCTGCCCAACTCACAATAATAACCCCTTTCTTACACTCGCCAATTTTTTTATACTACGAACTACCAGCTAGTACAGTCCCATTCATTACCCACTCCGTCCCCAATTCCAACACCACACAACACTCATAACCCCCACCGCCACTACCTCCCCAATTCCAACACCACACAACACTCATAACACACACCGCCACTCCGTCCCCAATTCCAACACCACACAACACTCATAACCCCCACCGCCACTACCTCCCCAATTCCAACACCACACAACACTCATAACACACACCGCCACTACCTCCCCAATTCCAACACCACACAACACAACACTCATTACCCACACCGCCACTACCTCCCCAATCCCAACACCACACATCACAACACTCATTACCCACACCGCCACTACCTTCCCAATTCCAACACTACATACACTTCATTAGCCACACCGCCACGACACTCGAAATTACACAACCCTATACACTTATTATGCACTCCACCACGACATCCCATAATTCCAATACTACACATCACCCATTCAACTACGAATACCACTGTTCTAACATCACATATATTACACAATCAACTATGATACCCGGTTTCATTATCATACGTTTTGCTAACTCCACTAAGACATCCACAGATCCACTACCATCAGCATTTTCCATTCCACCACGACCGACACAGTTTCAGCACATTACCCACAGCACAGTGACCCACACAGTCAAAATAACATATATTACCTACACTACAATGGACCACAATTTTAACAGCGGACACACCCATAGCCATTCCCAATCCAGTAGAGTTTCCACTCTTTATCTACTATGAATACCAGCGACATTCATTATAAAATCCCCTGCCACTATTCTTAGTCAATG
>JAPMOR010022905.1:145011-158196 GCA_026543865.1 Argiope aurantia | reverse complement strand
ACCATCGCGTGCAAATCATTCTCTTATGATGCCATTTTCATAATAAAAATTACAGTGAAAAAACAAGAATTTTTCCTCCATATTAAGTAATGAATGATGAGGAAATTATGGGGAGTCCGAATGACCGAAAAGTCGTTCACTTGTCCAATAAAATTTATTCAATGATTTCAAATTTATGTATGAGTCGTTGCTCGGCATCACATGATGACACACTATTCTTTTAGAAATGTACACGCGGAAAATAAGGTCGCGCCGTTTTCGATCTTGTGCATTGCTTATCGGCCAGTTCACAGCAACAAAAGGTGTTTCTAATATTATTCAAACATTTTGGCACTTTAGGAAATGATGAATTTTGTCGAATAAAATTAGATTTTACAATTAGTTTTTATTTATGATCATAATAATTCTTAAGTAACTTAACTATTTAAATATAAATGAAATGTAATTAGTAAGATTAGGAATTATGTCCAAAAAAATTAAAGAAAGTAGTATATTTTAAATTTTAAATCTAGTAAAACATTATGAAGATATATCAAAAGCTAAATTTTCCCATTTTTACTTATACATTAATCAATAGAAAGAAATGCACTTCAGTCATGATGCATTGATGTAATGACCCAATACATCGATAGCTTCATTAGATGTGTTTGATAAAAGAGTGTTCATAACAAAAATAATATAAACAAACAATTAAAAATAAAGCTTTAATTTAAAGCCACACATGATATAATTAAATTACTTCTGATATTTATTGACCATTAGTCATTTTGGCTTATGTGGGGAAATATCGAACTGAAAGGAATTAGAGGAAGACTCATTAATGGATTGTAATTTTAACACAATGTCACAATACTCTGGAAATTTAAAAATATTAAAAGAAATGAAGGAAAAAATTTCTAACTTTTTGCCAATAGTTTGAATTTTTTAAAACTTTTGTTCGCCTTTGTTTTCTTATGCAAAAGGATAATTAGTGAGCATAATAGCCAGTCACAATAATCCTGTTTATACGGCTTATTTCTGTGGTAACGGGGTGAATGGTTGTAATTTAAAAAAAAAGCTGCCACCATTAAAAAAACTGTGGTTCATCTATCTTATAAATTTCGCGGTTTGGTAATTTCACTTTTTTAATCTGTTTCATAAACTATACAAATACTAAACAAAATCCTTATTCTTTTACTTTCACCAACGGAAGAAAATCACGTGATCAGATAGTTGATAAAACAAAATGAATGAAAACGGTTGAGGGCAACAATGCTATCTGTTTTTAGAAATAAGACGAAAAAATATTTTTAAAAAGTTGTCAATGTTAGCAAGATTATTAAATTCATACAATTAAAATTACATTTTTTATTTTTGAGCATTAAACAAAATTCAGTTTAATTTTTGAATACAATTTTAACTGAAATTTCACATTTCCGTACTTTAAAGTAAATATTTGACAAATTTGGTAGCTGTAGGTCAAACGGTTTAGTTTGCAAAGCATCGACGAGCCCATGCACGCACGAACGCACGCACACACACACACATTTTTATTATGAATGTTATATATTATTATTTATTTATATATATGTTATATAATGTTTATTATTAATGTAATTATAATTAAGATTAAAGATTGATGATAAGAACTGTTTGTTTCCACTAACTATTATATTTTTTTTATTTAATTCGTACGCAATTTAAACCTAACTTTTTTGTATATTTTATATTATAAATCTGAATTTGAATGTATATTATGCGTATATATTTCTCACTTTAAAGTTTTCTGTATTAATGGAAATGCAATTTATATTTGAAAATACTTTAAAAACCAACAGAGAACAATACGATGAATTGAAATTGGTTAAGACAGAAATAAGTGTAAGGATTTTTTAAAGCAAAAATATTACAATAAATTTAAAATATAACATTTATTAGAAGAATATAATATTTGCATTGTAAACTAGTATAATAATACTTGTTTCTAAATTATTTTAATAGAAAATTATAATAATTTCTTTATGGTGTGAAAATTCGATGGTTTGCTACCACAAATCAGTAAGCCTAAGTATGTAGGTAAAATATGCATAAAATTAATAAAATATGCAGGTAATATTTCAGTAACTAGAATTTATATACAAAAAAACTGAATACCACTAGAATTAACAATTTAAAAATACATAAAAGAAAATAAACAATAAATAACATAATAAACAGCATCTTAAAAATATAGTACTATCTGAAAATAAATAAAGATAGATTCAAAAATACATATTGATTAAAAACGTTGTTATATAAAATTTATATTCATTTATATGTGAACTTTAATTACAAAAATTTACGCATTGAGAAAAATGTTAAAAACTATAACTTTATCAATATGATATTATTCTTAATATTTTTAAAAAATTTTAAAGAGCTTTTGATTTTTCAAATATATTTATACGATACATTTTCTCCATTACTGAAATGATCCTACTTTTATAAGTTTAAAATTGGAAATTAAATTTTTCGACGATGTGAAATATTTCATTTTTTTTCATTGGATTCTTCTTAAATAATTAATAACAGTCTTAGATGTAAGTCTAAAATACCAGCTTTAAAATTGCATCCAAGTCAACCCTGTAACTTCAAATATTAACAAGATTTCAATTTTAGGTTAATAAATCAACAATCCAAATTTCAATAACGATGCTTAATATGAATGTAATCATGATGCAATTATGCTGACAATATTACACTTTATCTAAAAAAATTATCTGAATAATCTTATTTCCAAATTTTTCGTAAGCGGAAAAAACACTTCCATTATGATTCCACTATATCAATTTTGTTTCAAATTTAAATGTAAATTGATAAATACTTCGCAATCATAAAGATAATCATATTTTCTGCTGAAACAACACAAAACTTAGTAACTAACTACAGGCATTTTTTTTTGTCTTTGAAATTTATCAGTTATAATAAGGTGTTTTTTTTAAATACATTATTTAAAAATAAAAATATGTTTCTTGAATATAAAAATGCACAACCTGAACGGAAATTAAGATAAGCCATTAAGTGTTTGGTTTATCTTGATGACAATGGGTAATATTGTATAATAAATGTCTTTTTCTAGAAATTTCTGCATTTGTACTAAAGTTTCAATTTCCGTAACATACAAATATTTAAATCCATTTCATTATGTAGCATGAATTGTAGTTCTTATTGTTACATGGTTAAAAAAGTGGAAAGACACAGATTAAAGTACCGGTGATTAAGTGGCAGTAAAATATAAAGGTCCTAAAGGAAATGAAAATGTTTGAGAAGAAACCTTTAATAAATTACTTAAGAATTGAGAAATCACTGTAAGAATTGATCTTTTATTCTCAGTAACTGAAGAAGCGAATTAGTTATTGTTGTTTAATATTACAAAATATTACTTCTAAAAGAAAAGAAAATGTTTGAGAAGAAACATTTAATAAATTACTTAAAAATGGAGAAATCACTGTAAGAATTTATCTTTTATTCTCAGTAACTGAAGAAGCGAATTAGTTATTGTTTTTTAATATTACAAAATATTACTTCTAAAAGAAAAGAAAATGTTTGAGAAGAAGCATTTAATAAATTACTTAAGAATGGAAAAATCACTGTAAGAATTGATCTTTTATTCTTAGTAACTGAAGAAGCGAATTAGTTATGTTTTTTAATATTACAAAATATTACTTCTAAAAGAAAAGAAAATGTTTGAGAAGAAACATTTAATGTTAAAAAAATGTTTGACAAGAAGCATTTAATAAATTAATTAAAAAAGGAAAAATCACTATAAGAATTGATCTTTTATTCTCAGTAACTGAAGAAAAGAATTAGATAATAATCATCGTAAGAATTGATCTTTTATTCTCTGTAACTAAAGAAGAAATGTAATATTTTTTTAAGAATTACAAAAAAATTACTTCTAAATTCTTTTGATTACAACTTTATTACCTGTGATGATCACTTTTCAATTAAAAAGCGCACTAGAAATCCAGTTTTCAATTGAAGAATTGATAGGAAATATTTATCATGAGTTTGAGAATAGTTTGTCATGTTATTCAAATGACTGAAATATGTTTGTTGTTTATCATGAGTTCAAAAATGACTGAAAGAGCAAGATTAATTATTAATTAACAAAAAACATTATTTTCATATTATTGTATTGCTGATTTTCTGAAATAAATATTAAAAAAATTTCTAAAATGCGAGAATTCCACAAACAGTGCCAATTAATTCATTATTGCACCATTTATTGGTTGATCATTTTGCTTGGTTTTGAAGTTTGACACAAACACAATATTAATGTCAAACTTACCTATTAATACAATTTTATTTATTTTATTTTATTACCTATTATTACAATTAAATTAATACAATTTTATTATTGTTAATCTAATAACTTGTCTATTTAGTACAAATTTTGCAATCGACTTTAAATTAAGTTATAGATGAGCTAGAAATTTTCAATAAAACTCAAAACTGGATTACAATGCAATTCACATTTTTGCTATTTGTTTGTCTGTTCGATACAAATTTAATCTATTAATTTGCAACTTCTTTATAAGATAGAGTCTTGAAACTTTAAACATAGCTCAGATCAGGATGATAATATAGTATTAACTCGCTTTTACAGTATTAATTCGGTACAAATTATGTCAGCGAATGTAATTCATTGGGAAACTAGTTAAAAATGTATTACAAAATTTCCCATACATAAGATTAAAAAAGCAAAATATGTAAATAAATAAATAAAAATAAAAATTTAAAAAAAAGTTACAGTCAAAAATTTTCAGATAACCTATATAATGTTTCGAATATATAGGGAGTATGTAATTTTGTATGCGGTTAGGATAAATTATTTTATATTTTTAATCTCTTTTTAAAAATGGGGCATATTAAAAATTTTAATTTAAATATTCATATTGAAGTTTTGCAATGAATTCAATTCAGGTAAATTTTAACTTTAGAAAATATTAGTATGTCGATTATTCGATAAGAATGTAGTATTTTTTAGCGAATGGAAAAATTCATCGAAAATTCAAGTATCTATCGAATTGATAATTCGAACATTCATATTTAGATTCTGGATGTTCTCTCCATTACCATTATACATTTCGTGCTTTAATCACTATTTGTAATTTTCTGAAAGACAGCCACTGTCACCAGCGAACAGTTAAACTAAACCATTAAATAAAAACTTTTTTATTATTTTTTTATATAAGGATTTACTGATAAGAAATTTTAAGGCAGATTCTTCATTCTGATACAGAATTGTTTCTAAGAAGTTTCGAAACTAGTTTGCAAGATAAAAATGATTTTTTAAATAAAATTTTGATAAAAAATTTCCTTCTCAATACTATTTGCTTGAAGTGGAAATGTCTCCAGTTGTTAAACATTACTGGAAATCTATCAAACACTATTGAGTTCCATATAACTTACCTTTATTGCATATATCACAGAATTGATGCAACAATCTATATCAGATGATGGAAGCCAAGTAATATCTCTTCTTTCAATTTATTTTTCTCAAATTCAAATCGTTCCAATTCTACTCAACATTCTTATTTCGAAAGTCACAGCTTCGCTCCCCATGAAGATTTATAATCGTTATCGTTCAGAATTTTGTATATATAATATGCTTATTTAGAATTTTGAAACTTTTTAATTAAGTCTATAATGCAGAATAGAGAGGTATCTCGTTTTTGTTTCCTTGTATTTTAGCAAAGGACCATCAATCACCATTAAGAGATGCTACCAAATGCCAATAATAATCATTTATTTAATATATGTTTATATGACGCATTTTTCGTTTTGGACTGTGTAAACCAGGTACGTTTCCGTACCAATGAATCAATTTTCCTTGATACACTTTTATGAATGGCAAATAGTATAGGGTGTTTATAAATGAGTACGTGGTGTTTACAGATGATGTATTCTTCATTTTGTATTATGCAAATCAGATATGTTTCCAAACTAATGAATCAATTCCTTGATACACTTTTATGAAGGGCAAATAGTATAGGGTGTTTATAAAAGAGTACGTGGTGTTTACAGATGATGTATTCTTCAGTTTGCATTATGTAAATCAGATATGTTTCCAAACTAATGAATCAATTTCTCGATACTCTTTTATAAATGGCAAATAGTATAGGGTGTTTACAGATGATGTGTTCTTCATTTTGGATTGTGTAAATCAGATATATTTCCAAACTAATAAATTAATTCCTTGACACTCTTTTATGAATAACAAATAGTATAGTGTGTTTATAAATGAATACATGGTGTTTACAGATGATTTATTCTTCATTTTGGATTGTTTAAACCAATTATGCTTCAGAATTGATGAGCCAATCCCTTGATCTTCCTTTATAAATAGTAAATAGAGGAAGATTAAGGTGCTTATAAATGAATATAAATTGTTTATACATAATGATTCATTTGCATTCAAGACATCAAATATCGGCACACGCGAATATCTCAATCCTTTCGGTTAATTTACATTAAATATGACGAAATAATTATAATATGAGCTATATTGCTTTTACAACATTCCTAATTTTGGAAGGACTCCCATTGAATTCTTATAACTATCTTGAATTTAAACTTTAATCGGTGATTGTTGATTTCCATTTAACAATAAGATCGTATTTTGAAGTGTTTTCTTTATTATACTAGCAAATTTGGGATATTTCTTTATAAATATCCTGTATATTATATCTAATAATATTATTACGAATGTATTATATATATATATATATATATATATATAAACATTTTCGTATGTTTTACAGTCTCTAATTACTCTATTTTCATTTCATTTTTATCCTGATCGATTAATTTCATGGCTGCAAGTACCAATTTTTATGAAAGATTCCAGATCTATCAATTTTGTTCGTTGCCCATCTGTTAAGATATGGCAGCTTTGTAAAGTACGAAATTCATCCTTGAATTTTGATGTTATCTTAGATTACTAACACTGACTTATAAGAAATTCACAAATTAGTCTTACAATCGCTGATTATTCTATTTTTGTTTCCTTTTTATCCTTATCATTGAGGATTTTACAACTTGCAAGGACCGATTTTTATGAATGATTCTAGATCTAGCAGACCATCTGTTGTCGCTAATTTGTAAGTTATGACAGCTTTGTAAAGTACGAAATTCAACCTTTAACTTTTGTGTTCTTTTAGGCTAAAAACTCTGAGTTATAAGAAATTCAAAAACTTGTTACACAGTCTCTGATTACTCTAATTTAATTTCCTTTTTTTATCATTATCATATAATCATATTATAACTTGAAAGGAACAATTTTATGAATTATTCCAGATTTATACACCTTGTTGGTGGCCCATTTGTAAGCTAGGAGATGCTTGTAAAGTACGAAATTCATCCTTTAACTTTTGTGTTCTTTTAAGTTACAAACTCTGAGTTATAAGAAATTCATTAATTCGTCTTACAGTCTCTGGTCTTTGTATTTTCTTTTCATTTTTATCGTTATCGATGATTTTATAGCTTTCAATGACCAACTTTTATAAATGATTCCATATCTATCAACTTCATTGGTTGCCCATTTGTAAGTTATTTATAAACTTTCGTGTTTTCACAGGTTACTAACACTGAGATAAAAAAAAGTCGTGAATTCGTCTAAACAATGGCAGCAATAATTACTCGGGTTTTTTTATAAATTCCATCTATTGATAATCCACTCGTTTCAGAAGTGAACATTTTTACTGTCATTTACATTAGAAATTGATTCTTATTTCATTTCCTTGAAACGAGGTAGATCATTGGCATTATAGAAAAGAAAATTACCAAGATTTGTGAAAAAATCATCACAGATAATCTTGAATAAACCTATTATGTAAGCAACATAATGGAGATATACCATAATCAATAGTGCTATTCTCAAAAGAAAGGGAAATAATGCTTGAAAGAAAATTACAAACTTCATATCATAAAACAGGTTCTCTCACAATGTTTTTTTCAACAATAGGTGTGGTATGCTTTTCTTTTATTTCACTTCACACTGGAGACACACACACGTCGCGCATAAATACTTGCTCTTTGCAGAATCTTTTTGCCTTGGGCCGTTTCAATGTGGACAAGCCATTCTGGAGATATCCTAACTGACCAGGAGGTTTTGAAGGATATAATTTTAAACACTTTCTCTCAAACATTGAAAGTTATTATTTTTATTCTCAGGAAACACAAATTTCAACTTCTTCAGTAAAAGCATATTGGCGCTTTGAGTAATGTTTAATTTTTATTTGATTTTCAAGGTTTTCATTTTATTTTATTTCATTTATAAATTTGGTCTGTTTGCGCGATTATGGTCACTTTATTGTTTCTATTGTTTCTATTTACTGGTTTAAAAAATTAAATTGTCATTGTATATTATGTTCTTCAACCAGAAAAAATTAAATCTAATTTTTACTGTCGTCTTCGTCAGAACAAACTACTTAAGAATACTTGGATGTATCCCATAGTATAGCATGATGCCTTTTACTAGAAATAATCCTGAATTCTTTTTAGAAATATCTTATTTGTTAATTAATTCTTATTTAAATTATTTTTTCCAATAGAAATTTCCTCATAATTTTGCGATAAGGAGACGGTCTCATACTGAAGTTTTAGATATAACTGATTTTCTAAGCAAAATTAACTTAAATTGTATTTCTCATTATTCTAGAATTAATCACTGCATTATGAATAACCTTTGCTACCTTAATTTGCATTCGAGTTTTAATGACATATCTTATACACTTGGATATGATTTTTAGAAGTAAAACTGAAAATGTATTGTAATGATGAATCGTTTCTGGTTAAAAAAAATACGCCAACATTTCCTATTATTATTTTTTAATTCATAATTTAATGACGATCAGAATCTTGGAACTATTATCCCTACAGTGTTAAAAGCAGACAAACAGATTATTTAATTTTTTTCTGTTTTCCAGAGGCAGTTAAAGCTATTAGTTCTTGAAGCACTTGCTGATTGTTTGTTAAAAATTTCATCTTTCTTCGGTGGATTGAGTCAGTGAATTGCTCCGTTGCAATATTTCTTTACTTATTATTAACCTAGTAGCACAAATATATTGTAAAATATTGTTCAACATTAAATAATATTTGCAAGAATGTTAATATTTTTGAATATTGAATAATATAAATTATTGAATAAATATATTTAATATTGAATAAATATATTTAATATTGGATATAATATAAATTATTAAATATAATGTAAAATAATATCATACAATATTGTGCCATGTTACCTGATTCTAGTTTCTTAATTTAGGAATTTTATGTTTTATTTTACAGGAAACGATAAATATTGGATCTTAGTAATCATTTAAATCTTCGTGTTTGAGGCATAAGAGAATATAGGATTATTTGGTTGATTAAAAATGTTTGAGAGGAATCCTGATACTGCAATTATAGGCAAAGAGATATTACCATTTGAGGTGGGGTATCTCCCAGAATTTTTTCAGAAAAAAGCCGAAGCGGAGCTTAACGAATCACAGGAACGGAAGACAGAAAAGTTGGTAGAATTGAAGAAATTATTGAGTGGTAAGTAATCATTAATGTATTTGATTACAGGAATAAATGCAAATAAATTCACTACTCCTCTTCAAAATATATTTTGGCTAGAAATAATTGTTGCTCTGAAATGAGTTTTAGTTTATTCTCCTCATATTTATCTTCTCCAGTTTTAGGAAAATAAACTATAGTTGTTATTTACTGCAATCATTCTTTAAAATTGAGTCAGTATGTTGAAAAAATAATCGACTATAAACTCTTTAATAAACGGAGAGACATGCGCATTTTATTTTTAATCATTCTATAAAAATTATTTAAAATAATATTAATTAATATATTTTTAATTATTAAAGATGTTATTAAATAACGAGAATAATGATTAAAGTTAAATTAATTTTCATCTTTTAATCTTTATTTAAATTTCTGTGATTTTTACTTTTTCTTCGTGAATATTAAAAAATTTCATTACATATTTTAATACTATTAAAAATATTTTAAGAATTTTCATTTCTAGAAGATTGATTGCCTTTAATTACATTACAATATAATTGCAACTTATAATAATTATATTAAAATAAAATTAATTGAAGAAGTTTTCTTAAATTTCATTTTTTTAAAATAATTATGTTTTTTTTCCATAAAAACACTATTTAAATATACATTTCCTTATGCATGCTAAATATCCTTTTTTTTCCTGTAGTTTTTGAAAATTATTGACAAATGAATCTACTATTCTGCTATACCTCAGTTGCTGTCAATGAATAATAGGTTATATAATTTTACAAAATTTTGGCAAATAAAATATAAATGAATTTGTTTCATCTTTTTATTAACTGATCATTAATACTGACATAAATAAATATCGATGAATATGCGTTTCAATTAATTGAATACTAAGATTTCGGACGAGTTAAAAAAAATAATACTGTCTGATTAAATTTTTGATGAACATTTACATGCTATGTATTAAAGTAATAAATATTTTACAGGTTATTGCATCACTTGAATGTTTATTTCTGTCTGAATTATATTATATTATCCTGTTAGAATCATATTTTTTCTGATAAATGATAATTTTATAATATTCTACAACAAGAATTTTTTTTTCTCGAGCAAAAATATAATGTTTATGTTCTTGTACAACAAGAATTTGTATTCTCTCAGGCAAAAGACAATTTTTATTATGTTCAACAACAAGAATGTGTATTGTCTCAGGCAAAAGAATTTTTATCCTTCTCTACAACAAGAATTTGTGTTCTCTCAGGCAAACGACTATTTTTATTCTGTTCTACAACAAAAATTTGTATTGTCTCAGGCAAAATATACTTTTCATTCTTTTCTACAACAAGAATTTGTATTCTCTCTGGCAAAAGATAACTTTCATTCTGTTCTACAATAAGGATTTATGATCATTCTGGAAAAAGATTATATATATATATTTCTGTTCTGCAACTAAGACTTGTTTTCTTTCTCTGGTAAAAGTCAAATTTATCCTGCTCTGCAACAAGGATTCCCAAACTGATCACTATGTTATCCGACAAATATTCTGTAGAAGATATACTCATTCTGAATCTCTATGCTCTACATTTATACTTAAGATGAGAATCTAGATGAGAAATTTCTATAAATGTAATTATATTTCGTTCCAGCTTACATTATTACTCCCATTTTTTATGCATTATTGATGAAATATTATTAATAATAATAATTTACAATAACTAAAATGATTGAATGTTTTCTCTTTAGAGGATAAACACTCCCAGAATCTCATCTTTTTTGATGAGTTCCTCATCCAGTTCTTGCGAGTCAAAAAGTACAACGCAGAAAAAGCATTCCAACAATTAAAGTCGTTCATTATACTAAGAAAGAAAAATCCGAATATGTTTGTGGATCTCTCCTTCGATTCTGTTGTCAAAACAATAAACAATGACATTATATACGTTCTACCTTGGAGATGTCAAAATGGATGTGCCATCATAGTTGTTGAAGTTGGTAAGTGTTCGTCATTTCTATGAAGTGACGTCACCTTCAGACGGCGCTACAAGTTTGTTTATTTATTATTATTATTTTTATTTTTTACTTTTCGAAAAAAACACACACACACACAAAAAGCCGCTAGAATATGGTTTGGATTTTGCGCAATTGTTTTTCGTATATCATCACACTATTGTAATACGCAACTTAATGTTTATTCTTAAACAAATTTTTTATATATTTTTCAACCACATATTTCGAGTTTATCCACATTCTTACGAATTGAAAGTGCTTATAAAAATCTGCAAATATTATGTAAATATTAGAATATGATTTTAAAATCCAGTTGAATTTTATTCATTGGATTTTTTCACACTTACAATAGTTTCCAGAGCATTCTAATAAAAACGAATTTGTGATCGAATTATTACTACTATTACTAACTTGTGACCGAATTACTTTCTACTAATATTACGAATTTGTGATCTAATTACTTGCTGCTACTATTACGAACTTGTAATCGAATTTCTTGTTACTGAAATTACGAACTTCTGATCAAATTACTTGTTACTAATATTACGAACTTGTGATCGAATTACTTATTTGCTACTTTCAACTACCGCAACTTATACAATCAACAGTAAGCCTTCCTCTTTTAATTAATAATGAAAATAAATTATTTAGTTTCCTGACTGTTAAAATGGAATTTGCATTTTTAAGATAATCGGGAAAATTGCAAAAATTTAGAAAAGAGTATACCGAGTATGGATTTTCAAAACAAAATTTTGTACAAGGCGCATTATCTCAAAAGTTTCGATTTAATATGTCGAGTGAAAAGAGTTTCAATTATATGTTATACATCGCAAAATTTCAGATAATTTGGTATAATCGCTAATAATATATTAAGAATTTCATTCAATAAAAATGAAACCAAAGAAATTGCTCAAATTACAAAACAATTGCTAGCAAACAGTTTAAAATTTTGAAAGAGGACAAACGAATTAATAAAAATGGCTAATTATGAAATGGCTGATCTTGTGACAGCAACGAAGAATGAAAAGTGAAATAAGAAAAAGACAAAGTGTTTTAATAAATCCTAAACGAAGTATTAAAATAGGGTTAAGAATTCACTCATTATGTTCTAAAGAAGATTTTTTTTATGAGAACTTCTAATTAACTTTTTACTGTGAAACTTTTAGAATTGCTTCAGTCATTATCTCAAGCTAATATCATTAGATTTATAAAAAATAATTATTTAATATACCGACATACAATTATGAATATTTTCCAGATTAACATTTATTCTAATTTCCAGTTTTAATTTTAACATTATTTAGCTTCATTCAAATTAGACATAGTTTCTTAATCTGAATTTTAATTAATAGATTTTTTTCCATAGGAAATGAATTCTTCGAAAATGCGATTTTGCCATACTTTCAGAATCTTGATGAAGTAAATTTCGCGTTCGGCTTTGGTTTATTACGGATAATGAATGGGTACAATCTGTTCATACTAGTATGATAATCCAATCATCATCAAATATTACTTAGATTTCGTTGCTTCAAAATATTTGGAAAAAAAATAATAAGACTACATATCTTTTTAAAAGACGCATAAATTCACTCTGTACTGTGAAACTTTGAGAATTGCTTCAGTCATTATCTCAGGCAAATATCA
>JAPMOR010022905.1:130750-145001 GCA_026543865.1 Argiope aurantia | reverse complement strand
ATTAGTTTCATAAAAAATAGTTGTTTAATATACCGACATACTATTATTAATATCTTCTAGATTAACATTTATTCTAATTTCAGTTTTAATTTTAACACTATTTAGCTTTATTCAAATTAAGTTGACATCAGTAATTTGAATTTTATTTATATACATTTTTTTTCCCACAAGAAATAAATTCTTGGAAAATGCGATTTTCCCATACTTTCAGATTCTTAATGATTTAAATTTCGCGTTAAGCTTAGGTTTACTACAGATAATGAATAATATAATCTGTTCGTAAGAGTATGATAATCCAATCATCAGTAAAGAGTATGTAGATTTCATTACTTCAAAATGCTTTAAAAAAAGATTTACCAGATTGCTCTTCTTTCAAGATACATTATTTTTTTATTAATTATTTTACATTTTCAGCAAATAAAGATAAGAAATATATACATTTTATTTAAACCGTTTCAGAAAGGATATTCTAAATTGTAACATGCTGGAAGGCATCCTTCCTAATTCTCAACATATACTAATTAGGAAACATAGATATATAGAGATATATAGAGACAGTGTTAATTTAAAACAGTTTTTAAATTTTTCCAATTTGTTTACTGATTTTAACTAAAAATCTAAATGCTTAGTTAGATTTTTTAAAAAAATCCAATGCTTGATTTCTTATTCAAATAAAATCCTATGAAAACAAAATTTTTTTCAATGAACTAAGTATTTATTTTTACCTCTTAAAACCAGAATTTTAAAAATTACTTTCAGAAACTGAATAAACAAGAAAAAAAGTTAAGTATAAGAATAAGCAATAAATTACCTTCTGTTTACTGATGCTTTTAAAGAAATATATTAAACCCAGAGAATGGAAAATCAGTGCTCAAATTTACAATGAATATTTAAATAATCTGATGCATTTAAGATAATTTCATATCTTCTCTTATCAATGTCGAGTTCATTTTGAAATTAATTAATTAACTTTCGTAATTATTATTCTGTATTTTTACGTTATGTATTGTTTCAATAAGTCCTAAATTGTCAAATCCTTCTTTACAAAAATATGACCACACAATGTATAGTTCATGTCTAAACAAATAAAGCATTTAAATTTGATTAAACAATCGATTCTGTATCAAGAATACATGTCGTGCTATTGTTGCTTAAAATCACATTTGTGTAATCTACAACTTTACATCAGTTTAAAAATTTTAAAATCAAAGTCGAAAACAATTATGCATTAGCTATGGATATGGTATTTTAAGCTTTGTCTTATTTATAATATGTTCTTTTTGTTATCATGTTGACTTCACTAGAAATGGAAATGAGATAAGTAACGTCTGCAATTAATTTTTTAAATTTCCTTCAGATGGAGCCACCGTAGTAAAATAATAAACCTATTTTCTTTCTTTTGCGATCTTTTATTCCCATTTTTGCTATTTTATATACTATTTAAAATCATGTAGCAGAATAGTCATAAAGATAATGAAATATATGGATTATTGTTTTTTTTTTTACTTTCCTCTTGTCAATTATTTAAATGAAATAAATGTCTTAAAACTTAAAAATATCAACGTCCTTACCCCGCTTCATCTGTTGACTCTTCCCGTGGTCCATTTTCATCGTTAAGTTACTAGAGTATTCATAATCATTAATAGATTTTCAGTGCCCTGTTTAATAAAAAAATTAATAAAAATTTGGAACTTTTATTTTTTAAATTTAAAGCATTTTTTAAATGATAAGTAAACATTTTCTATATATTTTATTTGATTTTCTGTATTCAAAAGAAATCAGTTATAATGATACATAAAGTGAGGAATTTATTTCACTATAAAAGAATGATCACATTCTAATTAAATTAATTTTAGATAATTGGGACCCTGACACATTTTCTGTAGAGGAAGTGAAACGAGCACTTGTGACATATCTTCTCGGCTCTCTTCGGGATCCTATGACACAAGTGAATGGCTTCAAGGTCATCTTGGATGTCAAAAGTAATCCGATGAAACATTTGAAACATTGCACACCAAATAATTTACACCTTATATACCATGGCGCTCAGGTGAGTTTTATTTCCTGAATATGATCTCATTTCTTTATATTGCATAGGGACGATTTGATCTATCTTAAATAGTACAAAACACTACGAATCAGTGCTTCGACACTTGAAGGATATTAACTAAATTAGTGGTGATTATCCATGGTATTTTGGAGTCTTTTTTGGATTCATGAAAATGTTCTAGCTTTGATAGACTAGCCAGGATTAATAACAACAACATTAGCATACGCGAAATATTCATTGATTCGAAATATTCATTGATAAGAAAAGAACGAAAATCACTAAAACCAACAGGAGTTGTTTCCTCAGAACTTTCTCGCATACTATCTAATAAACCTGTTATGCCAGAGGTTGTCTTACATACAATAGTTACAAAATATTAATTTTTGGCGAGAATTTAACTTTTTTACTGAATCTATCACGCCATCCTTAGCAAGTTTTTTGGCGATTAATCCTGCCATGCGGTGAATAATAGCCGAAAAGGAAATTTGTGCTTTAGACAGGTTTTTATCAGTCGATTAAAACAATAATTTGATACAAAACTGCACTTGTAGTCCCAAATTCCCATATCAAATTTCATATATCTGTGTCATTGCGTTTTAGAGTTATCGCGTTTACGTGTTTCTGAAAGTACAGACCGCCAGACAATCAACTTTTTGTTAGAAATGAATGAACATTTAGCAGTTGTATACACTATAGATGCTCAAAACTGTTAATTTTTACAATAGTGAACTCTATTTGTTTTCTTTTCTTTTTTGTTTCTCTTTTCATTCTTTCGTACTGTTAATATTATGATTTTTATTCCTTTTCTTATTTTAGATTCACTTGCTTTTTTCCACTCTTTGCCCTCCATTTCCTATCCCTTTTCTTTCTTAATTATTTTTATTCTTAAGTTATTTTCTTTTTTTTTTATCCTTGTATTTGTTCCTTAATGCCTTCGTTTGCTTATTTTACAAGACATTTTTTTCATTAAAATTGTAATTTTTTATTTAAAGTAAATATTAATGAGTTCTTTATTGATGTAATAGCTTATTGACATATTTTCTATAATCATCAATCATACTAATATTATGAATACACTTGTACAAGTTTGAAAGGTCCGAACTCGCAATGTTAGGGTTCAGTAACAAAGTAACAAAGCCACTAGAAAAAGTGTACACTCCTTTCCGGAGGTTGTTATCTGGCTTATGAAGTTACCACCACACACTAATTAAAGTGTAAAAAATTATATTTAATTTTGTTCATAAATAAGTACATCAGACATTTACAAATAATAGAGCCGAGCAACTGAAAATGAATATTACAAAGCACATTGAGAAGCTCCAGAAAAAAAAATGATTATGTTATTTCTTACAATAAACGAAACAGACTATAATAGTAAAAGATTGCTATGCTTGGAGAGATCCTAAGCAGTTTTGTATGTATATTTATGTTATTAAATATACATGCATATTATTTCAATAAAAATATTGTAGTAGAGTTCTTTTACAATTTATCCACTTTCAAAATATTGTAATTAATTTCTAAAGAAATGTATTGCAGATGTATAAAAAAATACGAAATAAGACATTAAAATTGTGCCATCAGTCCAACTAAATAAATTTATTTTTCAATTTCGTCATCGATTTTTTAAAAATACAATTAAAGCAAAAGCCTACTTTAGGGTTTAGCATATAACAAAAATTATACTGAAATTCCATGAGTTTTCTGATTCTTTTTGGATGTTACTAGAGTTAATTTGGGCCCCTGATGTTACCAAACTGAATGATGATTTTTCATCGAGGAGAAAACATTCATTCATCTAAAAAATTGAATAAATATAAGAAATAATTGTGATCCCAATGAAATAACTATTGAGTTGTTGAAATCCTATTGCATGCATAAATTTACTTTCTTTGTTCAACTTCAAAGGGTTCAAACTTGCATTTAATATTATACTTAATGCTTAATGCAGGGTACCGAACTATTCCGATATAAGAGACAATAACTATAATACCGTTCACAGGAACGGAATAAAATTTTGATTCAAGATATTTTGAGGTGTAAGCTCCAGAATCATACGAAAATCAACAGTAAAGCTCTAGCAGTTACGGTTACATTGAAAAAAATTTTAAATTTTCGAATGGAAACACCATTATTTTATTGGGATATGTTCACCATAGTAAACAAACAATAAATAATGTTAGAACAGCATACATAGCAAGAAAATTATCAGCGCTAGACAGACTAAGAAGAAAAAAGAAAACAATTGTGGGGTGCCAAACAGAGACGTGAAATTCAACAACTCCTTTCGGCATGGCACATGCTTTGCTTCTACAGAATCATACGAAAAACGGCAGTAAAGCTCTAGAAGTTGCGATTATTTTAACAAAATTTACGAATGGAAATACCATTTTTTTATTGGAATATGTTCTCCATATTAAAAAAAGCGCGTTGGAACAGTATCCATAGCAAGAAAATCATAAGCGCAAGATAGACTAAGAAGAAAAGAGAAAACAATTGTGGTATGCCTAACAGAAAAGTGAAGTTCAACAGCTCCTTTCGGCATGGCAATTCTTTGGTTCTAAGCACCATCTGCTGCATGAAAAGTGTCATCGTGATTGAAGTAGATCAAATTAGAAAATTTTTTAAACACAATAAAATGTTTTTTCTTTTGTTTCTCTACTTTTATGGGTTATTTTCTCTTTTCTTCTTAGTCTGTCTAGTAATATTTAATGACATATATCATATTGAAAGACTCTTTAATGAGAAAATAACTAATAACACAATAAAAACATTTTATTGGATTTCACAAATTTTTTGCTTCACCTGCTTAAACCAAGCTGACATTTTCCCTGCCACAGATGGTACCTAGAACCAAAGTACGTGCCATGCCTAAAAAAATTTGTTGAACTTCTCATTTTTGTTACACACACCATAGTTGTTTTCTCATTTCTTCTTAGTCTGTATAGCGCTGGAGATTTTCGTGCTACAGGTACCGCTTTGTTTTTTACTATAAAGAACACATTCCAATAAAAAAAGTTTGTGTTGCCATTTGAAATTTTGTCATTGTAAACGTAACTGTTAGAGCTTAAACGTTGTTTTTCATATGATTCTTGAGCGGATACCTCAAAATATATTGAGCCAAAATTTTACTTCATTCCTGTGATTGGTGTGATAGCTATAGTCTGAAATAAAGGGATAATTAATTTATAATCATCCTGCATATGGAATACCAATTGCTAATATTTTGCGTTTGCCCTTAGGAAGCAAAAACAAAAGAAAATTATCTATTTTGAGTATTAATCGTAAAATGAGTGCTCAAAGGCAAATCCATGTCTCTTTTTTTCTAATCTGAATGAAATATGTATAATAAATCTAATCAAAAAGATAAGCACTTTATAAACTTTTCGAAGGGTTATCGAAATTATTATTATCGTCCTTGAAAGATACAATTGAATTCAGGTAACTAACTATATGTGCTTCTGTTCGAGCAAAAAAACAGTAATTCCATCTCATATACATAGGCAATCGTTTATATTCCAATGTCGGTAAAGATAGGACAATTTCAAGGAAAAAAAATCTCCAGTAAAAGTATTCATCCATTTTACTAAAATGGTTGATAAATTTTCTCCAATCATTTTATCTGAGAATATGATAGCATATATTTAGCTTATTATTAAATAATTTAAGGAAATTCTAATTTTAATTTTTGGTATTCTCATATACATAGTATAGAGAAGGTTTAATAATCGTCAGAAAATTCAAACTCCAGGTTTTGACAAATTCCAAATTTTAAATCTCCCAATCTGTCTGTCTGCAACAAATATAATAAAAACCGCTTTGGGCTAGATGGTGGAAATTTGGTGTACAATCTTTACCCCAAATTTGCAGATTCCTGTCAAATTTTGAGTAAAATATGTTCATAGGAAGTCCGTCTGTCCAGTTGTTAGAATATTAATAAACACGATAGTTACAAACCCAAAGACAGCAAGATAGATAAAGCTTCACATAGATTTAACATCTATAGCGCAGACGTCTGTCAAATTTTGAGCCAAAATCAACAAAGGATTGAGTGTCTGTCAGTTTGCACTTTCAGAAATATATTAATATGACAATTCAAAAACGCAATGACAAATATATCAAATTTGGTATTTGATTTTTTGCTATTTTTTTTTAATCTGTGGAGGAAAATGCGTCTAAAGCAAAAATTTGATTTTTAGATAGTGGTATCGCCATGACACGGATTAATCGTCAAGGATGACATGATGGCTTCAGTAAAAATGCTAAATTGACATGAAACATTAACATTTGTACATTTAACATTGTAACTTGTACACCAGTGTCATGCAAGGTGTCCTCTGGCATGATAAGTTTATTAAAGGTTACGCGAGAAAGTTTTTACAGACCACTTTCGCTGATTTAAAACTATTTTTTAGCGATATCAAACATACATTTGTTCATTAACTGCAGCAACATGGATCTTTCTCTAAAAATAATCCTGCAACTCCCATTTTCATCATAGCAACTTAATGCACACATTTTATAGAATAAAATATTTAATAGTTGCGGTTACGATAAAGATCCAAGACAAAATTTTCCCATACCTTCATGTTTTGAATCTGTGGATTCAATTATTCGGGTGTTGATCTGATAAATCGATGCAAAGACGCAAAAGACGCATGCAAAAGAGAATGTATTTGTTAATTCATAAAGTAAGTTATCTCTCAAAATTAGGACAAGTATTTTTCCCCTTGATTTTTTAAAAATTTCAATTTTAGTATTCAATTTTAAATTTATTTAGTTGCATGTTAGAAATGTATGATGAATTTAATGGCTTTTTTACTTTCAGAAAGTTTGTCCTACCAGATACAAAGAAGTTCATATAATAAATGATTCGGTGTTGTTCCGAACAGCCTGGATCATCATTAAACATTTTCTGTCAGAAAAAATTAGGAGCAGGGTAAATAATTATTTTTGTAAATCTTTTAGCAACTTTATGCCACTTCAAAATGTAGAAATGTTTAAACCTGTGTTTTGAATGATAAAATAATAATAACTATGAAGTATTTTAATGTGAAGTAATTTTGATATAATAAAAATATCAGAATTAAAATATATTCCACTCAATTTTATAACTGACATTTATTGAAATGCGTATATATATTTAAGTATTTTTACCCAAATACTAATTTTGATGTCACATTTGCAAAAAAGGAATTTAGTAATTGATTTTTCACTTATTTTATATTTGACTAGAAGCTTCAAAAGTTGTAGAGTTCTGTATTATGATGACAATATACCATTTTAATATGCCACATATATTATGTTCATGTACATTTACCGAATTTTTATTACATAATACACTCCCGAGTATCCTGCCTAATGTGGTGGAAGGGCAGACTAGAAAAAAAGCCGGAGTTCTATGAACTCATATCTTTGCCAGCCAATACCAGAAGATAAATCCTTTATACCAAAAATATTACGTAATATATATTTTTTCACTCCCTATTGAGTACTAAATCCTCCATTTATCTCAAACCATGTAGAATGTGAAAGCGTTCGCGGCCCGCTGAATCACAGAAACTGTTGCCGGTAACGTGTCGTTTAAATAGAATGCTCCGTGCTAGTAGTTTACACACACACGCACACACATGCAATGCTTTTCTTAAAGAATTTATTAGAGAAAAAGTAAGTTAAAAGGCATAAAATGTTTACATTTTAACATAAATTCTGTAATGACTCAAGGCAAGAAATATAAACCAGATGTTAAATCGTAGGCCTAATTCTTAAGAAAATTGACCCAAACTGATTTTATTTTTCACTGATAAAGATTACACGGTTATGAAAAGATAACCTTGAAATAAGAGTCAGAACTTACTTTAGGTGTTGAAAAAGACCTTAATAGATGACTTAATAGGCGCGTTGCCTTCCGTATTTAATTACGATAAATGAAAACTAGATCGGATAGTAAGGAAGCCGGATAGTCACTAACCGGATACTCGGGAGTGTAATATATTTATACAGCAGTAATCCATTGATAACTGATACTAACTTTTTGAACATTTGCAATAAACAGAAAATAACAACAACAAAACTAATTTTTATTACAATTTAATATTTTTTCATAATAAATAGCGCATTCATCCCACGCTCTTTAAGATATTGATGTTTCTCATTCATCATGTAATTTATCAAAGAAATAGTTAATTTTTTTAGATTATTATTTTACATAAATATTTTTTTAAAATTCTTTCTTTTATTTCAATCACAGAATGTTGTCTTATAGTGTTTATCAGTGATTTCTATACTTTAAAATTTTTATCATTCACTAATTTTTTTTTTAAGATTGTGCATCATGAGAGTTCTAAGACGTTAATAAATTATTTTCCCCGCTCTGTTCTGCCTAAAAAATTCGGAGGAGATTTGGAAAATTACGACATGTCAGACTGGCTCCGAAGGTCTATGGTACCTGAGAAAGTGGCTACTATAGGAGGAGTAAGAAACTGGCCCTCTAAAAATTAAGAAAAAATAAGATTAGAATATGAAACAAACTTTTTCATATTTATTCCATCAATATTCAAATACGTTCTGAAAGAACAAAAACAGTTTCCTTGTTGAAATCTGTAGGTGTATGGTTTATATGTTGTCCATTTATTTCTCAATACATATCATTTTATTTTCGTTTTAAATAAAACTTCAATGCAATTTTCATTGTAATTTGAAATAAATTCTCTCTTATTGATATAGCATATTTAATATTAAAATTTCATTTATTTCCTTGCATGTACAAAAGCTATGAAGCTGAAGCAGAATAATTGGAATGTTTATACTATTTTCTAGTGAAAAAGAATTAATTTGAAATGTAATTCACTGTAAGATTTACTTCACAATGATATATTTTTTCAAATCTGTTTTGTTTCAGTACCGTATTTTTCAAAAAATCAAATAGTTAACATTGCAGATGCTTATCCCGCGATATTCGTGAGTTGGCAATCAGTCCATTTTCTATTGGATTCCGCGTTTTTCGCAGTTTAATTTGTTTACTTTTACGATTACAGATTTTTGTTAGATCATATTATTATGGTGTAACATATAGTATCAGTTCACTTTCTTTGAAAAATACTTGAACGTATCCGCAAACAACGTATCTAAATAGTGATTTTAAAAAAAGGGTAAGTCAGAGGGTTAAGGACCCAGTTCTGTGAAGGAAAAAAAAAACACACACACAAACAAAATTTTACTTTAGATTTTCATATAGACTTAAAGCTTAATACGCATTTATTGATATAAAGGTTTGTTCTTCACACAAAAGTGCGATTCGTAAAATTAATATATTTAATTAATAATTTAATTTTAATAATTAATATATTAAATTTATAAATATATTAATTCGTAATATATTTATTTTATATTTTATACTTGTTCATTAAAGAAAAAATATTAAATTCATCATAGAATTTTTTTTTAGAATTAACATTTAGACAAATATTTAAGCAAAAACTATTAGAAAAAAAAGAGTTACATTCTATTATGTAATTTCTCAGAATATAGTAAAAGTTCATTATGCGATAAGAATTTTCCATTCTATTGTTATTACGCATCATTGGTTATAGTCAGATAAATACCTGCGATAACAATACACGATATTAAAAGCAGTTTCATAATATTGTATAATATTGTTGAATAATGAATAATATAATATATCTTACAATATTGTACAATATTGGGCAACAAGCTAATTATTATATTGTTGAATAATGAATAATATACGATATCTTACAATATTGTACCTTTATATTATTGTATTGGGCTACAAGCTATGCTTCCTGTGAAATTGGGAAAAAAACATAAGATGCCGTATAAAGATCAACAAATTTTCGTAGAAAATAATAAATTTGTGGGTTATTTTCTTTAAATTACTTCATTACTTTTAATTCAAACTTTCTGAAAGTGCTGGAATTAAATAAAGTTAATCTGTTTACAGCTAAGTTTTAATTTTACTCCAATAAACACTTATAAAACTATGCAAAGTAATTGAAACTGCATTTCTTATATAAAAATTATTTATGTATTCATTTGTGTTTCAGTGTCGAACTCGATGAAAATAATTTGTTTCATTACATCTGTGTTTGTTTTTTCTTTCGAAAAATGTGAAGCTTTTGCTTTCTATTATATCTTGTTTTTGAAAATTTGAATAAAATACAACAAAAAATGAAAATATGGATAGAAATAATATTAAATATCTGTACCTGTGTTTATTCATGTTTAAAAAAAATGTACAGTTTAAGATGCAATATCTTAGAAACAAGTTTAAATTTTTTATATTCAATAATATGCATGCTTTTTATTTGTGCAATATTTTGAGTGGTTTTACTCTTCATATGTATGTACATAACGGATGTATGCACATACATATATATTTCACATATTTAATGATATTTTTATCCTTTAAAAGCATGAGTATGTGTGTGTTTATAATTTAATTTCCATAATATTTTAATTAACTTTTTTGTAAATATACATGATACTTTATAGTATAATGATATCTCACAATCCCAATGCATGACATGCATTAGTGGGTATGATCACGCACTTATTTTAATGATTAGAATGCGCTGAAATGTACATTACAAAGCATTCAGGTATGAAAATAAACAAGTATGCAAATTTTCGGTTTTTAATACATCGTATTTATGATTGTATATTGATTATAACTTCTCTTATCTTAGTATCATTTATATGTTTTAAGTTTATTGTAAAAAATGTAAAATTGTTCAATAAAATAATTGAAAGATAAGATGTTTCTATACTTTGTAGATGATTTGACTTTTATTTTGTGTCTGGCTAAAATTTACTGATGAATAAAAGAAGAAATTATATCTTTTTAAATGAAAAACCTCATGAAGGAAAGAAAGTCTGCATGAGTTTCTAGTTCGAACTGATGTAACTTTCGAACATTTTTAATTTCCAACATTTAGTGTCACTATGTTAATGTCCTCATAAAATAAAACTTCTCTAACAACGTAAAAAAATTGAATATTTTTATATAGTTTTCCATCGTTTATCATCTTGAAAATAAATCAATTTTTAAAAAATTCAATAACTGCTTTAATTCGTATATAAAGAGGCTGAAAAAATTAACACAAGAATATTAAATCAAGAGAAAGATGCTTTCCCTTTTTTTAGAGGTACACTTGTAAGAGCAGATAAGAAATTAATTTATTTATTTGGGCGCGAAAAAAAATGTATTAGTTCATTAAAAATTATTCTAATAACTATCATTAATATATTCTTACTATAATTCATATAAATTTATCTTTTCCCCGAAATTTTAATTACTTCTGCTTGGTCTTAACTTGTCTTGTTGAATGTATACATTTTTTTATTACAAATTTTCATTCTGCAGTTTTTAGTTATTTAGCATCTACTCCTATTTTGCATATAAAATTACAGTGATTAAAAAAATTGTAAGATATTTCTAGTTTAATTTTAATTGCGCAACTGTTCAACATTTGAGTTCGAATTATTATCAGTTTCCTCGCACTTTTTTATCATAAGAAATGACAAAAAAGTACGTGGTACATCTCAGTGTATTGTGAAAGTCAGAGACACACACTAATGTATTGATGAATTAATGTGTCGGCACATTTGAGCAACATATTATAAAAATGCTCAAACAAAACAAACAAATGAGATCGGACTACCACATTATAAATCTTTGAACTCTATAGCATGCGTTAATTGTATATCTCAGCAACTTCTTTAAAAAAACATTTAAATATTTTTCTTACTGCATTCTTCTCAAAGATTTTACATTCAAGCCTGTGTAATATGTTTAAATACTAGAAAAAAGTTTAATTTAAATATTTACAAATAGATCGAGCAATTTTGCACCCGTTTCCAGGCATCTAATGAGGGTGTTTACATTAAAAATGAAGTTTTAAATTGTAATAAATAATATATTATGAAATAGACATACTCATAAATGGGCAGATTTGAAATGTTTTATTTGAAGATATGATATACAAGCCTTCTGTGAGAATAATGCCGGGTTTCCATTCGGCCAGTTATAAGACGACAAGTAGGTAGCGCATGCGTAGAAAGGGATTGATTTATGTTAGCCATAATTTCGTGATAGATTCAAGCATTCAAATCTTGGTTATAAATTGCCGTTTTTCCGCCACAGATTTATTTTTTTTAACTACATATGGTATCAAAATGATAGATATTTACACAGGAAAAACATGGTAAAATAAAAAAAGGCCCACATACTTACATTTGGAAAACTATAGAAAAAATGGCAAATAAAAAGAAAAGAAACACATCAAATTAAAAAAAGGAAAAAAAAAAATTGGAAATAACTAGATAAGTGATCAATTTTTTCACTCCAAAAAACCCGCCAAATCCTACAAACGCATGCGCATTAAAAAAAAATATATATATATATACAGAAGCTTGTAGTTGTCCCGTCGGGATAATCGCTCGAACAGCATTTTTCTACCTTTCTACGCATGCGCAGCATACTTGCCGTCTTATAAAAGGCCGAGTGTAAAACCCGGCCAGTGTATAAGTGCTAATGAGATTATTGCAACTTACTTCAACTTTTTGGATACGTTTCATGAAGTTCTTCTACTATATGGTGTTAAACTTACTTTTTGACCTGCTGATCTATGCATTCCAAACGCATGAGGTCATCAAGTGTATTCTGAACCAGCGCGATGCTCATAAAGCATTTAAGGATTCGAAATGCTCTGAAACTTATTTCACAAACACATGTTGATCTTGATAGAACAATGAGTACAATTTTTTCCTCCTGTTTACTTTTTAAATAGTTTATCAACTGAGGAATATATTATTGCTGTTGTAAACTAAAATTAAAATGTTCTAATCAAAATCCACGCAAGGGGTCTCATTGGCAAATTCTACAGCCAAATTCAAAAGTTTTGAAGTTTTCAAACATTCGATTTACGCCACCTTCACCACTTGCCATCCATAATAAAATAATGTGTTTATTTTTCAATTCAAGGAATTTCAAAATCTATTTACTCTTTCGAAATTCTCAGGGAATTCCATCAAATGATGAAAGAAAATTTTAAATTTAAGAATCTATTAAATCTGAAAAATCTATATTTTTGCATACTTTAAGGAAAAACATACCGTTAACCCTTTCCTTCCTACGGTCGCGTGGGCCGCTATGACCTGGCGGTAAGATTTCGGCTCTCGAACCGGATGGTTTTAGGTTCGAGACCCGGTTCCAGAGAAGAACCATCGGCTCAGCAGGTCTGGTGCACGATAAATCCGCCAGGGACAAGTGCTGGTGTGGTGTAGAAGATTAAAGAGGTCGGTGCTGGCTCAGGTGTCGTCTTCGTTATGTTATTTGACCGCGGTTCAAAATTACAAGGTTAGTCCCAAAATGCCCTGGTATTATTTAAAAGCGGGACTTTAATATAACTAAACCGAAACGCGGATACTTCAGAATACTTAATCGTCCGATTTTTTGTTTTCCCTATCCCCTCAAATTATCTGAGATATCCTCAAGGAATTATTTTTATCCTTAAGGGTTGATATGCAAAATAGGATGCAATTTAACTGATAGTTACTATAAACAAAGTTATGCTCGGGCATCCTTCGAGAGTTCTCATGAAACCTCCTTGCTTCTCAAAATAAAGGGCGAGCGTTTCTAAGAAACATAAAATGAACCACGCGTATTCAACCAATCACACTTACCGAAAGGGGAGGGGAGGAACTTCGCAATGATATCAGGCATCTTAGACACATGCCCTAATTTTGTTGAAATGGCGTTTGAGGCTTTCATTATTAATAGAGCTAAAAGATATACAGAGTGTTGCCGAATTCCGCCGATAAATTTAGAGGGACGATAGTAGGTATCAAGAGGATAAAGAATCAACACACATCATAGGGTTCCAAACGACGTTTAGTATGTGAAAATCGCAAAAATATAGAGAGTCGGAGAACTGTTTGAAACTGTCAAAATTTAATGAAAAAAGTAACAAATGATGTTTTTTTTAAAATGAAAGCACATTATTAAAAGTTTTTTGAAAAAGTAGTTTAAAGTAGTTAAAGTGAAAAAGTAGTTTAAAACCCTTGTTTGCAAAAATATTAAAACTTGAAAATGAAAGCTTAAAAATGAAAGGAATTTTAAATTTTTTAATTTGATATTAGCGTGTAGTGTGAAAACTGAAGAGTTTTAAGATATATATC
>JAPMOR010022905.1:113259-130650 GCA_026543865.1 Argiope aurantia | reverse complement strand
TATATATATAAAGGGGGGGTACCAGAAAATATCGCTGCAACATCGGTTCGGTACCTATGCTTTGCAGAGAGGGTTGCCAAATACGAAAGAGAATTCAGATCATGGATAGTAGGATAAAGGACTTGAAAAATTACCATAAAACATAAGACATTACTATAATATTACCATAAAACAAATTTGCAACACCCTGTATTTACGTTTAAAATCTTATTAGAATATGTTGTTACTTTTACTAATTGCTGGATGTACACTCACAATTGTGCCAGAGGAGCGATGATTGTCTACGAAATAATAATAAAAAATGATCTAAAATGAAATAAAATTATATTTATAAACAAAATTAAAATAGAAAGGTAACATTGATTTTGCATTTTTATTTTTTCGCCTCGACATCGATATCGAGTGTTCATCTGCCGCTGGTAGAAGTCTAAGCAATTATCTAAAAACGAATGTATCATAAAAAAATTTCAGAATGATAAAGAAATAAACATGTTTATCGTAAATAATGCTCTTTGTAAGTAAGTAAGTAAGTGAGAATTATCCTCAATAAATATCCATATCCTAGATAACCTGCTTCAAAACTAGATGAAAACCTTAACGCTACGTCTTAAAATTATGCAAATGGGAAATAACTTCATAATCAGATATTAAAAAGAGACAATTATAATTTATGAAAAATGATAAAAAGAAATCAGTATATCAAATTTCATTGATAAAACCTGCATCCTTTAAATAAAGGAAAATTTTAAGATGTGATCTATGTCCAATAATTAATCAACGTGAGTTATCACTCCAAAAGTTTCTCGCATATTCTCTAATAAAGCTGATATCCCAGAGAACGCCTTGTATGTATTCGCATACAATAACTAAGAAATATTAAGATTTTGCTCAAATTTTGGATTTCTATTGAGTCTATCGTTTCATATTTAGAGATTATTTTTTTAGAGATTTATCTCTGGCCTGCAGTTAATAGTATCCGAAAATCGAATTTGTGTTTTAGACGCGTTTTCCTCAACTGATTGAAACAAAATTTTTTCTCAGAACTACACTTGAAGTCACGAAATCCCATATCAAATTTGAAATATTTAAGTCACTGTAATTCTTGAATTATCATGTTTACGTGTTTCTAAAAGTACAGACCGACAGACAATCAATCCGTTATTTGATTTGACTCAAAATTTGACAAATATCTACACTAGAGTAGTTAAATATGTGTACCGAATTTTATCTGTCTAGCTCTCTTCGTTTTGTATTTGCTTGTTAACTTCTATTCAAAAAGCTGGATAGACAGACATCCCCTGAAAGGATTTTGCTCAACGTTTGAAGGAAATCTACGAATTTGATACCAAATTTCACCCGTCTAGCTCAAAGCGTTTTTGAATTATCTTTCTCACAAACATACAGAAAAACGATTTCCTAAAATGTTTTTTTTTTTTTTTTCCGAACGCAGGGAGGTCTAATGCATAGGGATTCGTCAATATCTTGAATTCAAATTTTTTACCATTAGAATACTTTCTCTATACTACGTATACGAGAAAGTGAAAATGGGATGCAACAAACAACTCAGTCAAAATGCTTCAGACACAATGAGTCCAGCGACAGGCATTCATTTAAAATATGTTTTATTTTAAACCATCATACAGCGACAGCAAATTGATCGTTTATGAGTTATTCGAGGATGTCCAATCCATAATCGTGTTAAAATAATATCGCACCGGTGATTTAGGGAGAAGAATCAATGTTCAATAAAAGAATTGGCAGTGTGCAGTTTGTTTTCAGTCACAAAGTTTCATTGGCCCTGCCATTTCTAGAAAAGTTATTTGCGAACACAAGACTTGCTCATCAGCATCATAAATAATCATGTGCTCATCATAAGGAGTGGCCTGTTTTTAAATTTTTTTCTAGAAAAGCAATTTACGAACACAAGACTTGCTCATCAGCATCATAAGTAATCATGTGTTCATCATAAGAAATGGCCTGTTTTTAAAATTTTTTCGCTCATCTTGCCTCCGCTATTACATTTGCTTGAATACCCACAATAGAAGGAATCCAACAGAAAAGAATTCCAAGATCATTTTCAAACATATCCTTAATCAAATTTTTAATATCGGAAATATAACAATGCTTGAGTGACTTTCCAACGAGAGTTTGAAGTGATCTCTAAGAATCGGAATAAATTATCGCCTTTTTATTTTCTCGTATACATAGTACAGTGAAAGTACAATAATCGTGAAAACATTCGAATTCAAGATTTTGACCAAACTCCATGTTTTAGACATCCCTGAGAAAAAAACCCAAGAATAACTCAAAAATTCTTTGAGTATTCTGGTCGCTTTGAAATTTGATATCCTGTCTTTATATCAAATGTGTAGATTTCTATAAAAATTTTGATTAAAATTTGTTCAGAGGATGTCTGTCTGTCTTGACGATTGAATATAAGTTAACGTGATAACTACAAAACAAAGAGCGCTGATAGATAAATTTCGATACACAGATTTAACATCTATATCGTAAACACCTGTGAAAGTTTGAGCCAAAACGTAAAACGTGTTGACGGTCTGTCAGTTTCAACTTTTAGAACCATGTAAACCCAATAACTCAAAACGTAATGACTTTAATATATCAAATTAGGCAAGGGACTTTTTGATTATAAGTGCAGCTTTGTGTCGAATCTTTTTTTTTTCAATTGATTGTGAAAAAGGTGTCTAAAACACAAATAAGAATTTTGGATACAATTTAGTGTATACCAGGGATTAATCGCCAAAAACCTCGCCAAGGGTGACACGGGAGATACAGTCAAAATGTTAAATTCACGTCAAAAATTAAAATTTCGCAAAAATTCTCTGGTATGGCAAATTTATTACTGGAAATTTTGGAAAGGCAAACCATTCCCGCTCGTAAAATTTATTCCTCGCAATATGTTGTATAGCACAATATATAGTCGTAATCCCTGAGTTAATAATTGAAGTAAATTCATGAAATTTGTAATTGATAACAATACCTACTATCACAAATAAAAATACAAATAACGTGAGATTCGGTTTTGGAACCATTCATTTATATAGAAATGTATTGTTTTAAACATTGCTCTTAGAATTTTAGTTATATAAAATAATGTTAAGGATGCTTGAAATTTCGATATACATTGAAACCTCGTTACGACTACCTTTATGCTAAATTTCATGGCTATAAATGCCATAGTTTTATGGGTGAAAGAGGATAGTAGAAGGAGTACTTGGTTTCAAAATTATTGATAGAATATTATTAAGTTTTTTCTTGATTACCTTAATGATTAACACAATTTTGAGAGATATTATATGGTTGATAATAATGTGAATTAAGTACAGGGTGATTATAATTAAAGTTACGATTTCAAAAATCAGTAATTTTTAAACTACTGGTCTGAATGACTTGATATTTCAGCAGAACAAATGTGAGGCAATGGAATTTTGTTTGGTGGAAGAAAATTTTTTTTTCCAAAATGTGCTGATAGATGGCGCTGTCAGGGTTCACACTGTCTGGAGATATGCCAATTAGTGATATGGTTACTGCAAAAATAGCTCCATAAAAATGCAAAGCAGTGTTTCTTTGTATGCATGCTTCATCATGACTCTGACTATGAAGAATCGCGCTCTGCTCTTGAAGCATTTTTAAAAGAACGATGACTGTGCACTTACAGCTATCAGGAAATTTCGGACATTAAAATCCATAAAATCGGGTGAATAACCACAAATTGGTTAAATGATTGTTAAATTTGAAGCGATCGGTTCATTTGACGTGAAACGGGGTAGGGGAAGGAAATCAACGTTGGCTGCGGCAGTGGAAAATGCGGCTAAAGCCTAACAAGAAGAGACTAACAACGATGCTAGAATCAGAAGTGCACGGGGCCGAATCCTGGATATGCCGATCAGTCCTACGGAACGTCTTGCGCTGTTATCCGTACACAAGTGCAGTAGTCACTACCTGATGACCTGGAAGCACGTGATGTTTTGCACTACGATTTCTTGCCCGGATGGAATTGGACAACGGATGGCCATGGAACGTTCTATGGTCTGACGAAGCCCACTTCTATTTGCATGGTTCTGTATATGCGCAAAATTGCAGGATATGGACGACCGAGAATCCGTTGCAGCTACAGCAGCGATTCTCAACCTGTGGGGCGCGCCCCCCTAGGGGGGCGCGAGCATACTAGAGGGGGGGGGCGAGAATATCCAAGAGAAAATATTATTTAAAATAATTGATTAACTGACTGAAAGGAAAGCACACATACACATAGAAAACAAAATACATTTCGACATATTTAATAACTTATTAAAGTAAAACAACTTACTAAATCAAAACATACTAAATTAAAACAAACTTAATAATTATAAGTGACTTCCTGGGGCCAGTCTTGCAGAGCAAAGTTTTTCGAAGGAAGGCTTAATATTAGAAATAGCTACTCTCAGTTCTGCCGAGATTTGTATTTTGTCTTCAAAGAAGCCACAGCAGAAAATACAGTTTCACAGAGGTAGGATGTTGAAAATGGTAATAGATTGCGAAATGCCTTTGTTTTTAGTGCAGAAAAATCATCCTCTATTCCTGCCCAAAATTCAAATAGTGATTTATTGCTAAATTGTCTTTTAGTTTCGCCACTTGCCGTGAAGTCTATGAATTTTTTCTTCCTCATCAATTGAGAGTCCTTCAGGAGTCTTATGAAATGGATCCCTAACTCACTCATAACTATCTATCAGTTTGTCGTCAGCAAGAAAATACTTTTTCAAATTCTTTGCCAGCAAGGCTAAATGATTTTCAGTGATTACAAAAACAACTTTTACATGTTCTTCTTCAGCCTTGTAAGTTTTAGTACAATCATTCCCATTTACAAACATTGTTAGATTTCTTTGCTTTAAATTTCTGCTCCACAATTCCAATTTTCCACAAAAAGCATTAACTTCATCACTCGTATCCAACATATGTGTATTTGCTCCTTGCAGTTAAAAATTCAAGTTATTTAATTTCTCGAATATGTCGACCAAGTATCACGACTTCATCACAAATAAACCGTCGCGAAAATTCTCGGCCTCTGGTCTGTTTTCTTCTTCTAGGAAAATGGCGATTTCTTCTCTTAATTCATAAACACGTTGCAAAAATTTCCCTCTTGATAACCATCTTGCCCCGCAATAAATGTACATTCAGTAAATTCAGTAAAGCTGAATGTACTGAACCGATAAAGACTCTCGATTTCAGGGGTCTCATTTTTATATAATTTATTACGGTTACTTCCGGACATTGAACGAGCACCATTGAAGCAATTTTTCCATTCTAATTTTGCCTCGTTCATAAAATCATTTAACACAGCAAATAATGAGAAGACCGTTGTTTTGATTTCTATTGGTTTGCAGAAAAGTTGTTCTTCCGCTACTGATATATTATCACAAAATCGAACATAGACAATTAAATGAGCATCTTTATTACTATCTGTTGCTTCATCAATCTGCATTGAAAACAATTTGCCACGTAACTTCGAGAAAAGCTGACACTGTACATCTTCAGCTATATCACCAATTCGACGAGCAACAGTGTCATTTGAAACAGGCATGGACTGAAATTGTTTTGAAAAATTATCTCAAAACATAGTTTATACAATCTCAATTGTTGCTGGCAAAATAAGCTCTTCACCAATGGTGTGAAGTTTTTTACACCTGCCATTTTATATGAAACTTTGTAAGATGCAATTGAAGCTTTTTTATTCACAGACAAAGTTTCTTTAAAAAATTATATTTGCTTTTTATATGATTTTAATTTTAATTCGAAGGATTCTCTGGGTTTGCTGACGTACTCACTATGAAGCGTTTTCAAATGTCGTTTAAGTTTATTAGGTTTCATGCTGCCTGCGGCCAACATTTTTGAGCAAATGATACACAGAGGCCTTTTTTTCTTCATTTTCTTCAGTACTGGTAAACTCAAAATTTAAGTATTCTTGAGAATATTTTCTTGATTTTATTTTCGGAACCACGCTCGTCTGTGCACTTGTTGATGCTTGACTGTGCCGAGATGAAAATTATGATTGAAAACTGGGCCGTGAATACTGCAAGGTTGACGAACGCTGAGCTACAGCCATTACCTCTTCAGTCTGGAAAGGTCACTGTGTGGTGTGAAGTAGCGAAAGCGTTTATCATCGGTCCGTTTTCCTTCGAGGACATCATACCTGCGGGTCCTGTTACCTGCACCGTTACTGCCAAGTAGTGCGAAAGTACTTTTCCGTCACCGCTGCTGAGTGCTCAGTTCGGAGATAATAGTATCATAAACCCCCATTTTCTAACAATGTGGTCGCTATGTTCCCCCGACTTAAACCTGTGTGATTTCTTGTTTTGGGGGTACGTGAAGAATGTTGTTTATATCGGGTAGATTGAGAATCTAGCAGACTTGAAGGCAAGCATCACACACCACATTCATTGTATCAGTACAGATATCATCCGATTTGTTGTGGAACATGACGTTTTGCACTTCCAAAAAGTAGCAGAATAAGGCGGTGGGCATATTGAAGAACTTATGCCTTAACCACCCATTATTAAGGTGCTTGTTCCATTAAGCTCTTTTTTTGTCATTATCACTGTTGCTATAAACATGCTATAAACATGTCGCTATAAACATGCATTCTTGTCTTATCGCTAATAAAATTTTAATAAATGCCTGAGCTCAATTGTTTTCTTTTGGCTAACAATATTCCTATATTTAACGAATCTGATTTTGGTCTTTCCCCTGACTATCGGCACATTTTGGAACTATGTTTTTTCTTCGTAAAACAAAATTCCATTTCCTCACGATTGTTCTGAGAAAATATCTAGTCATTCTGACCAGTAGTTTTGAAATTATCGATTTTTGAAATCGTAACTTTAATTGTAATCATCCTGTATATTTTTTTACTCACTTACATGATACAAATCTGGATATGGAATTGAATAACTTGAATATAAGTTATTTATTCAAGTTATTTAGAATTAAGTTATTTAGAATAACTTGAATATATTGTTCCCAGAAAATAACTCGAACGTATTAGCTCTTTCTGTGGAACATTCTATTTGATTTTGCAATTTTGCATTAATAAGGTGCACATCTTCATAATTATATATATATATAATAAAACTCATCATCATAGAAGATTTGCTTTTTAATTACATTCGAAATTAAAATTTTGATTCACCAATCTTTCCAATGATTATTGAAATGCATTACATTATGCGTTATTAAGATTGTGGATGTCAGTAAAATAATCATAATTTGAAAATCTAGCATTGGAAGTATAAATTATGCAATTTCTAAAAACTCAAGAGGTAGGTAAGTAAGTTCATTGAAAAAAAATGACATTGAAGCATGTTCATATCAATTTCTTTTTAAAAAGTTTGAAGTGCTTGTGCAGCTCTTGAAATGAGTTCACTTAGTAAAATCAATTTTTTATTTCCTATTGAAAGACAATTTTTTAAAGATATTTGAAAATATATTTCAGATATAATAAAATCAATAGGAATATTCACTTTCTAAAAACTTCTTTACAAAATGCTTTCAAAAAGATCAAATGCCTCGTTACAAAAAATTCAAATGCCCCATTACAAATACTTAAAAAAAAATTAATTAATTTAGCATTTAGCCATTCTTTCAATTACTTTTCAATAATAAATCATATCGGAAATGCAAAAACGCTGATTTTCACTTATTTTTTTTCTAAGAATTCAAGAAAAAAAATCAATTTCTTTTTTTAAATTCACAATTGCTAAAGAATTCGTAGTTTTAAAGAATGGTAAAATCATAGCAAAAGATTAAAAAAAAACAGATTTTAAGAGATTTCTTTAAATAAATATGAAATATTGAAAGAAAATGTGTATGTGTATCACTGTTCTACAGAACAGACCATTAGGCTTAGTACCACCAAATTCGACACATATATAATTTGAAGAGTTAGAAGGCACACCTCAGAACGGCTTTTCCGAAATTGTAATACGAATTTAAATTAATTCAAAATAAAGCCAATTTGAACTCTTTTTCCATTAACTCCAAATTTTTACAATACAAAAATGATTTCTACACACATATAAAATTTTAAAAATATATTTTTAATAATAAAAAAATTAATAGTGAAAATTTTTCTAAATCCCGTAAATTTCTTAAAAATTTTTTTTTACCTAATTTTGAACGATACTAATGCATTGTTTTGCCGGGTTTCCAACTCGGCCTTTTCATTGCGCATCGCAATAGAATGATAGCTATTTACACAAAGAAACATGATAAAATAAAAAAAAAGGTTAACATACCTAAATCATAATACCTAAATTATTATTAAATAATAAACTATAGGGGGGAAAAAGGCCAAATAAAAGGGGGGAAACACAACCTCGCATTAGAAAGAACAAAGAGCAAAAAATGTCGGAATCAATTTATAAAAAATCATTCATTTTTTCTCTCGCGCGCAAAAAAAAAAAAAAAAAAAAAAAAAAAAAAAAAAAAAAAAAAAACCCTTTTTAAATTCTACAAACGCATGCGCAGTAAGAAAGAAAAGATACAAAACAGCGGCATGTTATTGTCTCATCGGGATAATTACTTGTCATCGACCGAACAGCAATTTTCAGTATTTTTACGCATGCGCTGCCTACTGGCCGTCTTATAACTGGCCGATGATCAACAATGAGTAAAAAAATGAGTAATTAATGTCCTTAATACATTGGAAGACGTTATTATATGCCTGATAAAAATTACATGTAATATGATTTTTAATTTTTAATATTTAGTAAATGTTTATTGTTTTATATATATAATTCCTGTTACCAAAATGTGATTAAAGCATACTCTGAATTTCAAAAATGCTCAACATACCAAACATTTTACTTTGTAAAATTCACAGTGTATTTGTTTAGTAATTTTAGACACTCATTCGCACTTTCTAAAAAGTACTTATTCGCTGTGGCAAGTTCCTACCTCCATTTTATAAACCGATTAGTATAATATAGAAATTAAAGTATATATGATTTCCTATCCCTTAATCTAATTTAAATCCTAATTAATTTCTTATTTTTTTAATCTCAAATCAGCCCATATTACTTTATCTAAAATTGTCTCTTATTTCTTGATCCAAATAACGTTTATTTTTATTTAGTGACTTCTCACACTTCTAAAAGTTGATGACTGATACAATTCTCAAGATTTAAGAGAGAGGTATAAAAATCACCCTAACGCCCACAACATACCTTCCAAATATATTTAATATTCCCTTTCCTGAGTCGATGCATGTCATAAAAATCCTTGTAAGAATTTCTCACTTTTTTTTTTCTCTTACACTTTTTCCTTCTGCTTCGAGGTGAACGGATGCGTTCCCACCATCATCTCATGCATACATCATGCCACTGTGGGAAAATCAACTGAAGTTCATTCCCAATTTTTCTTTATATCGGCCACTCATATGTAAAAGTGTGTTATGCATGCTCACTAAGAAACACACACTCACTCACTCAGTCACACATACACACACACACACACACGCACGCACAGAGAGAGAGAGAGAGAGACAGACTGACACTGACACAGAAAGACAAAAATTCACACATAAAGAGAGAGAGGGAGAGAGGACACACACAATATATAATTACCAAACAAAAGAAGGCGTAGAAGGGCATATGAAGATCATAAAAATTATTATAACCTTATACCATCTCTTATTGTTTGAAAGTAATGAAAGATAAAATCATTATGCTGCTAGTGGAAAAAAAAGAATCCTAATTAAAAACTCCCCGCCAGACTTACATGTAAAATAAACTCATACAAAGAAAGAGCATAAAATCTCTAATTAGTTTAGATTTAGGATACCTGATTTTAAAGTCGAGTTACAAACAAGCCTTGGCGAGGTGCAAAAATGAGTTTTCCCCAAATTCTTTAATATTAAATTCCGAAAATACCATTTTAGCTCCAATATACCAAATTTACTGAAAAATTGTCCATTCTATCAGCTTTAGAATGAGCCTACATAAACCATATTAGCTTTCCAGTTCAGCAGAAATTTAGTTGTTTGTTTGCAATACATCATTGAAATAGGATAATTTTTTTATTACTTGAACAATTTTGATTGTATAATTATGATTTCTTGTTTCAACAATTATGATTGCATAATTTTGATTGTATAATTGTGATTTCTTGTTTGAACAATTATGATTGTATAATTATGATTCATTACTTGAACAATTATGATTTGTATAATTATGATTTCTTGTTTGAACAATTATGATTATGAATTGTATAATCTGTTTTCCTTCTAAGTATTCTTAATATTCGATTCCAACAGTACCAAAATCTGTTTTCAGGGACATTTTTTACATCTTGACTTTTATGGAATCCATCTGTCCCCGTCTTTTACAATCTGTCTATAAAATTTGCTTTCACTCCAAAGATAAATTCAAGATCCAATTTTTCCTCTGTATAAATCTTCCGACACCTTCAAACAGCGGATGTCATATTATGACCATTCTTTAAATTTGCTATTATGTAAATTTCTGAAGCTTACTCGTAGGTACCTTTTGTAACCCTTCTTATGCTAACGTTTCTCTTTTTCAGGACTCATCAAGAGATTTTATTCACAAAATTGAGTTGATGTGCCAGGATAATAGAATAATACTGATTTAAAGAATTAACGCAAATTATCCAGAAGCATTCTGGATGACAGACCTCATATGATGGGGGCTACAAAACAATAAAAATATGGAGAAACTAAAATACGATGTGTTTGGTAGAATTGATTTGATGTCAAAGGATATTAAGTACACACACAATAAAATGACCTTTCTTCTCTATGAATTCTATTATATTTAATGCATCATCAAAAGAGATAATGATCTTTTCGCTTTCGTCAAGGATGCTTAATAATTTTCACAATAGTTTTTCCTATTACAAATGTAGTTTCTGCTTGTAGTTACTAGTTTGTTGGTATGATTGAAGAGTCTGGATGTGGACCTTTCTGATCAAATCTGATGTAAAACTTACATCACACTATACTTTATCTTGTGAAATCACTTCAAAGATAGCTATTTCAGGGCTCCTGAATCCTGAAGTATCAGGGTTTTAAAGACTTGGTGTGTTAGTGTGGCAGATATCAAACCGAGTAGTGGACTCATAGAAGAAAAACATGAAAGAAATGTGCTTATTGTTTATTACACTCATGTGCAAAATTAAGGGCACAAACATTTTTTTTTCTTCAACATAATTCTAAATTTCTATTGATAAAAGTGATATAATTTATGTTTTATATATTTTGAAAATTTTGGGGTAATTTAATTTCAATTTTCGGTTTAGAAAAATAAGTGGTTTAGCTTTCGTTGTTGTTTGACCGTTTAAACATTTGAGACTTTTGCCGGCAGTTTTCTGAATATTGAATTCAAACAAACAAGGTGGCCTATTTGCTGTGAAAATGAGTTCTCATAATCCTTTAGATAATTCTTTGAGATGAATAGCCATTGGCCGGCTTGAAGCTGGTCAGTCTCAAGCGGAAATGGTTCGATAATGACAAGTAGCAGCGTAAGTGGTATCCAGGTGGCGAAATCAATTCCACACAAGTGGTACTGTCATCAGGAAGGCAGTTCAAGGCCGCTTCAGAGCAACAATAATTGCAGAGGATTGCTACTTGGCATAAGTGCACGACGACATAAGCTGACATCTGCTCCTCAGCCTGCTCGTGACCTTGCTGCTGCATCTGCAATAAGAATTTTCTGGCAAATAATATATAAACGTCTAGCGGCGAGGTATAAATGTCCAGCAGGGAGTCATGTGTGTCCCTTATACACATACGACTGGAAGCCGAACTATATAAAAGGTCCTTTTAGGAATGTATTACATATTTCTGCTGGCGCAATTTCTTAATTTTTTTTATTAAAATCATAGTATCTTAAGAATGTAAATAGAAAATTCTGATGCATTTATTCAGAAATCTACTGAGTGCAAATTTATCCCAGAATAATGATTAAAATTTTATAGAATTTTTTTAAAAGTCCATAATAAAAATTTGTTTAATTCTGAAAGAAATAAAAAAAATCTGACACTTATCTAATACAGTTATAAAATTATTCTACAAAATAAAGCTAGATATTCTAATTTTTTTTTACAAATGTTTTTGGATGTTAAAATTTATATTTCGCATTTACCTTCATTATTTTATTAAAAAATTATATATTCATTTCTTGTAACAAATAATAAATAATTAAATTTTTAAATTAGTTTCGCATCGAACGAAAGAATAATAATTTTAAGTTACCTAAGATATTTGGCTTTAAAAATAACTTTTATATTATTAAAATTTTTTCCTAGCGATTTTGAAATTGTTAATTTAGAAATCCGATAAAATCATGTGCAAATGTTGAAAAGTAACAAAATAACACACACACACACATACACATAAATTCGATCATGCATTGAACTCTAAATCTTGCATTACTCTAGATACTTTAACATCTTAGAATCTTTTAAATGTTTCTATTTTGAAGATTATAAAGCATCAAACCCTTTAAGAAAGTTTTAAAGTAGTAAGATATTATTAACTAATTTAAAAATAAAACATCCGCCCTCTCAAACAAACAATAGCTTCCTATAAAAAAATAAGAAATCAGCTTGATTACAATTTTATTTTATTTTTCACTCATAGAAAAATGTTGCAATATTATGACACTATTTTCTTGATTTGAATATTTTTTCTTTGAGCGAGTTCTGATATACTTTTTCATTAAAGTTATTATCAAGATATCACCAGATATATCTAGTTTCGATTTTGAAGGTCAACACTTTCCTTCATTAGAATAACTATGCGATTTAAAAAGTTCTAAAAATTGCTTAATACTTGCAGGAAATATTCAAATTCATTGTTCTAAATTGCATTACATCCTTCCATTGAAAAGTATTGAACAATGAAATATATTTTTGGATAATAGGTAATTCAATGTAGGGAATTATTTTTATTATACTTTATTGTACTTATTGGTAATTATATATAGGGAAATGTTACAAGACTACCACAGGTAATGATATAGATTACTGAAATGCTTGAGTACGTTTCTTGAGTTATTTGAATCCACATTTATGTGATCTTCAATTGTGAACTGAGATTCATCAATTTTTTAATGTAAAATAATTCATTTGCGTATTAAAAAGAAAACAAGGGAAAGAAACTGTTTCTTTTTAGTGATTACTTAAGTGTAATCTAGGTTCAAATTCCATTATTTAAGAGAAATTTGGAGCAATTTATGCGCTGTCTCTAAAATAATCTGCAGAAAAATGCAATTTTTTAAAATGAAGATTTTAATGACTGTAAAAAGATATCGCAGGTACTAATGCACTTGACATGTACATTAGTACCTGCGAGTACTAATGTACATGTCAAGTACATTAGTACATTCGAGTACTAATGTACTTGAAAAATAGATAATTCTATACTGAACATATAAAATATATTGATGAGAAATGGTGATGTTTCTATATGTAAATTATCATCGATGAAGCTCTGAATTTTCAGATGCAAATTATTTCGAAAATTTAATACATTTTAAATGGTATTTGCTATTTTGTTTTTTTCTCATGATATTTTTTTCTTATATATATATATACATATTCTATATATGTATACCTTTACTATACTACACTGGTGTGCAAAACTTAAGCAACAGGTATGTTTTTTGCCATAACTTCACTGGGATGAAACAGTGTCCCGACCTCTCTCCAAATCAACTGGCGTTGGGAATCGCTTGTAACATCACGGAAAGTGACCGTTTCGGTGGTCCTGGAGTTGTCGTCTGGGGAGGCATTATGATGAACGGGCGGACTGAGCTCCACGTTTTCGACAGAGGCTCTGTAACTGGAGATCGCTATTGTCAGGAGGTGATCCTTCCCCATGTGCGTCTGTTCCGAGGTGCAATTGGATCAGACTTCGTTTTTATGGATGACAATGCACGGCCACACAGGACTCATGCTGTTGAGGAGCTCCTGGAAAGTGAAGATATCACTCGAATGGATTGGCCGGAGTGCTCCCCTGATTTAAATCTGATAGAACATGTGTGGGATGCTTTGGGGAGACGCCTTGCGGCACGATTACATCCTCCTGGGAACACCCGACAACTTAAACAGATGCTGATTGAGAAATGGGCACTCTTACCTCAAGAACTGTTGGACAATCTGGTGCTGAGTATGAGGAGACGGTGCGAAGCAACCATTGTAGTAAGGGGAGGGCATATCCCATACTAAGGAATATATGCTTGCTGTTCTTCCTCTTGGAAAGACAATCATGTGTAATGATACTATGAGTTCAATAAAGCCTTTTTTTTATTTGATTCCATACTGTATGCATTGTATTCATTTCTGAGCAACTATGCTTTCGTCATTCTTTCAGAACAAAATGCTGTATCTCATTTCTGAATTTCATGTATCTCAGATGATTTCTCGTGAAGTTATGGCAAAAAACATACCTGTTGCTTAAGGTTTGCACACAGTGTACAATAGTGAAATATAAAACAGCTAATATTACTAAGCAACAATAATACAAATAATTCTCAAGCAGTATAAAACATTTTATAAGCTAAATCCAATTACAAATTGACTATCAAAAGTAAAAATATATTTGATATTATTATTATTATCCTAAACATTTGCATATTCTAAAATCAAAATGCATAACATATGCGTATTTTTTATTTTAAGAAATTGTGTTTTAAAAGTTATAATTTTTTAGAAAATTCCCTGAAATATGATTATAATTTGCAAACATATCATATTTTAATTTTTTTTGTCAAAGCAATGCTTGAATGGTACCACATCTAATCAGGAGTTACTGGAATATTTATAAATTTATCAAAGCATACTGCAGTTCTCTGAATTTGAATCTGTGCAGATTGATTTGTCCCTTCTAATTTTAGTGTCGAAGGTTTGAAGCAGTAGAGAAGAAAAAACAAAATTCCCTGCCAAATTTATGACTAATCTTATGAGAAAGAGTTCACGAATCGTAGAAACAGTTAAATGTTTAGGAGAGGAAAGTATTTTGAAGAAGAAAAGTTGTATCAAATGATACTTCTTCTTTTTTTGGAGAGCCGACCACCCCGCAACCACTGAACGTAACAGTATCGACAGAATTTATTGAGATCGATTGCTATCTTCAACATAGTTCGTACATATCGCTGGTTGATTCACCAAACCGACATTCACAGCCCCCAGCTACAAAGTGGTCAATATCTGACCTTTCTCCTTATTTTTCCCTACACCTATCATCATGTGAAATCAGGAGCAGGCCATCACTTTGAGAAAATCCTCTGAAGGCTCTCAGTACTCTTCTAAATTCCCATTCCACATCGGAAAAAGACAAACTCTTTTAAACTTTCCAATAGTTCGTAAGACACTATCAATTTTTAACATTATGTCTTTCAGTGTTTAAAGATTTTCTGACACGAACAGTACTGTATTTGAGTCATTATTTTCAACTTTTAGGGGTTTTTTTTTTAATTCTGAGATTTCTATGCATTCCTTAAAAAATGAAAAAACGTTCCAATTTCATCCCAGATGCTTTTATTTTCCCGCATTCTTAAATGTACCAAATGATACTTTTAAGAATTTATTTATTTGGACAGTTCTATTTTTTTTTAGGCAAACGATGAAGTTAGGTATTTTTATAAAACAATAATAATCTAACTAAGGATCGCTTAGAAGTAAATTTTCTCCTTTCCCAAATTTTAAATTATTAAAATGATACAATAATAACAAAGTCAATAAACTCCGATTCAAATCATATAATGAGAAAGCTCTAAAATGCAGTTAAAAGTTTTGGCATGCATTATTCTTATAAAAATTACAAAAAAAAAAATTAAATTTTTATTAAATTTTATAACCTTTCCTTATAGTTTTGCCTTTTTCTTACTTATAAATAATTTTTATACCTTTGCTGTAAAGAATATATATTTGCCAAATGTTTAATTAATGATATAAGATATGTATCTAAAGTGGTAAACAAAAGAATAGGATTTAAAGCAACATGGAATTGATTGAAAATAAAATTATTCGCTCGAACCGATGTAAGAAAATTCAATGAAATTGTTGAATATCAATAAAAATAAATTGTTGAAAATCATTATTAAAAGTCTCAGACTCTATATCTGATTCCACGAAAGTAGATTTGGTGAACCGCGAAGAACTAATACTGCTGTGGTATGTCCAAATCATGGCCCCATCAAATATTGCTGTGGCATAGAAATATGGGAAAAGAGCCCTGTCCCCCCCCCCCCTTCATCCGCGTGTTTCATCCCTAAATTGCCGTGTTATATCAAAATGAAGAGTAAATATAATTACATTTGTACTATATGATAGAACATTTTAAAATAATCCATCACAAAGTAAAGAACAATTTTACATATACTCTTCCGAAATCTTATAATTCTTCACCAATTAGCGCAAAATGCCCAACAATATTTTTACGATATCTTCACAATGTTAAATGATATTCAAAATATCGATCAATATTATGGAGATATTGTATAATATTTTGTTCAAATAGTTCATATATAATTCCATTCCCTTACATGATCTTATTTCATGGTATTTTCTTTCTTCAATGACATCCACGTGAATGAAAGATTCTAAATTGCTTTCAAAATTATATCCCCCCCCCCCCTTTCCTAACTTTTTCCATTGAAAAAAACGAAGGTTAACGAAGAAATCATTGGAGCCAATCCATTCATGAAAATGCTCAGTTAAAGCTCACGCGATAAGAAATTATCATTTATTTCTCCTTGTTTATTTAAAAAATGTATCAGTTAATAGCTCATTGTTACTTGTATTGTATTTGAATATACAATTTTAAGTATATTTCTCGCTTAATGATAGATATATATATATATTTTTGCCATTTATGGGGTGAATTTATTTTAACTATCTTTTGTTATTATATTTAACAACCTTCACTGAAGAAATTTTGTAAGTGAATTTCTTTTGAAATTGGAATTCCCCAACAATTTGAAACGTGCGACAAAAATCACGTTTTATTGTTCACGTTGGTTCATTTAAAATTAAATATTCTATTCTACATGAAAACGTTCTAATGCGGATTAAAGTTTTGTAAATCAAATAGTTCAATAAATAATTGGAAATAGATACAATTTTATAATTTTCCAGTTGGCAAGTCTTTAATACCAATAGGAAATGCCACGCGTATTTTTAAGATACATGATAAAAATACATAAATTTTTAAAATGTATTCATTATTTATTAAAATTAGATTCCAATTGAATAAAGATTAAGGGGACAGTAGACTTTAAAATAAGAAAAATGGACAAAATATGAAAAATGGACGAAAATATGAAATTTTATATGAAAAATGGAATAAAAATGGACGAAAATATGAAATTTTAT